>OX422187.1:2684658-2797158 GCA_949130485.1 Agelas oroides | reverse complement strand
GGTCTCTAGTCTCACAAGCCACACCCTTCGCAGAGAGAGAGGAAGGGTCTGGTCACGCTGCAACCATCGAGTTGTCGCCAATGCAGAAACTTGCTGTGGCCAATGAGATTTGCGCTCTTTGTAGATTGCATCCGTTGTCATGGAGTTGCAATTACATCTGTGTTTAGTGGATGTCAGCATCTTATTACTTAACCACGCTGTGTGATAATTGTGTTTCTCAGTGACCGTGACCAGACCCTTCCTCTCTCTCCGATAGGTGTGGCTGCGAGACTAGTTCGGTCTCTAACAGCATTTAGAACACCGTCTTCCTCTTTCTGCAAGGTGTAGCTTGCTCAGACAATCTTTGGCTGACATGGTTTCTGTATATACAGTTTGAACTGTTTTTCAGTGTCCATACAGACTACAAACCATATAAACAGGTTCTAGAGACAACTTTGCCTCATGTTGTGGACGCAGTCCTGATTGGCTATTTCTCCAACAGCTGCAGGAAGCTCTCCTGCTTCCAAGTTGCTCACCTGGCGTTGAATCTGTAGATGAGTTCTTTTAGATGCATGATGTACTTCAACATGTTGAGACATCTGTGTCTAAATATCCGCGCGCTCAGTGTTATCTCCAAAAAATTGAAATGTCTAAATATTCGCTCCAAAAGAAAAATTGATAGTCACACGTGCGTCTGGGGCGTGGTGCAAGAACTGGAAGACCAAATGTCTGTGTTTCATGACGAGGTAGAGATCGAGGACTTTGAGTTTGACCCGGACACTGACACCTACTACTACCCTTGTCCCTGTGGAGACCAGTTTGAGATAACACGGGTATGGGAGAACGGTGGAAGGATGGAGGGTCTGGGAAAGACACAGCTTACATGAAGACTGAGGAGAAGGAATAGCTAAAGTGAATTCTTCCAAGCTCCATAGCTTCCTGTGTTTTATGGAATATATCAAATATGGAATTATCATCTTCACATTGTTTCTCTCCAATGCAGGAAGATCTTGAGAACGGAGAGGAGGTTGCCCAGTGTCCCAGCTGCTCCCTGATCATCAGAGTCATTTATGATCCAGTGAGAGAAACTCATTGATGTCTATCAAATACGTAGCCTCTAACCCAAGCATATGGAAGGAGAAAAGTGCTTTCCTTCTTCCTTGTGGCCCGGGAACGAGGCTGCAAATTCACCATGTCTTAGTCCTTCATAGTAGTTAGATGCTGAGACCAAGGGTCTACACTATTTAGAAACCCGAGTACTAATAGCAACTGTTTGCTTCATAAATGAGCACTTTAGCCACTGTGCACTATAAAGCCATTGAGCTAAACAACTTACTTCAAGACAACCTACTTCAATCTGTGAAGACAGATAGGACAGTTTCAACCTAGACCAGCTGCCACGTCACAAGCAGCACGGAATGAATACACATACAAGTCCCAATCTGGATCTGGACCCGCCTCACTGCATGCCCAGATGATTTACCACTCAACTAATTCCGCCCCAACCGGTACCAGCGTAGATTCGCTTCACCGGCCAAAGATAGTGAAAAATGTTAAAGAAGCGAGCCGGCAGTAGTACACATTTTGTTGCTGCAATCTTACAGTGTTGTATGTAATCTTCACTGTGTATACTATTCATAGTTTTGTGTATACTTGTTTTGTGATCTTCTTGTTTATGCCCACTGGTACCAGGTGTCCATGAGATTTACCAGATTTAGAAACCTGCTACTGACCAATCACATTATAGAATGTTCACAAAGCCTCACTCCCAGACTTAAGTTATAGCACATGTATCACTTCAGATATAATGCACGATACTGTATTGCTAGGGGTGGTTGGGTCTGGTAACCTTGTTCTAGCAACTATAGTCTAAGGTTAGCCTCGTTCCCAGGCCCTCACCCAGCTTCCCGTCACTTGCAGTACAAGTGATGGGAAGCCTGAGGTAGGTAGTGTACCCCGGACAATATAGCCTCCAAAACACAGCTTCAGAAACGTTATAGAAACAATCCTCTGCCTGACCCTTATACCTTAACTCTTGTTTCTGAAATGGCAAAGCCATATGAATTTAGTCAGGGAATTGTACATTCTCTGGCCCAAACAAAGCTACTGGTAGTCTACTGGGCACACATCAGTAAAATTCTTATGAATTGCTTAATTATCCCATTCAACCCCTTTCTTGCTATTAGTCACACTTTGTTCCACTTCCTTGTTCGTAGGAGGACTTCCTGCCCCAAGAAGCTGTACTTCAAAGCACCAAGAAACTTCTGGCAAAATAGCTCGTGTTTCTGTACAAATATATCTTCTTTTCTCTTCATGTGTATCACCATTAACTACACTGTATGTTGTTCACTTTTTACATTGCCAAACAATAACATTCATTCAGTTTATTGTCTTAGGAGACAGTTTCTGATTTTAAATAATATACATAATATACGCAGCTCTCAGTCCAGCAAACTATGTCAGCATTGTTTGTACATGTAGCATGTCTTGAAATGGGTCTTATGACCATCCCAGAGAGAAATTTGAACGTCCACCAGGAGGGTTAAGAACTTTGGAAGACGTGTGGACTGAAGTATTGGCTTTACCCATATTCATTGGCTGCTGTTGAGGGGGTGCAGTGGTAGAAGAAACGGGCTCTTTTTGGACTCTGCCAGCTGTCTGTTGGTGGCTTTCAGCTGCTTTTGTCTGCGGCTCGGCCGGCTTTTTAGTAGGCGGCTGAGCAGCCGGCTTGGTCGGTGGCGGGTCACCACCGAAGAATATAGAACTTCCTCCTCCAGGCGGACGCAGAACTCTACCAATAGGCACACAAAATGACAAATGATTTACGAAATTCACAAATTATTGGGAATTTCTTCTTTCCTTACCTGGAAGAGTTTTTTCCTTCCCCCCTGAGCCCTTGGTTGTACAAGGCGTTGCTAGCTGCCATGACGACGGAGTAACTCGAGTCCGACAGTCGGACAGTGGAGTCAGATGAAAAGATATCTGTGACTTATAAGCCACATTTCGGGTCAGCCCCTGTTTGTTTATGACGTCACGTTCACTATAAATATAGGTTATACGATGAAACCGAGGGGTCTACGGGATTTAGATACCCGCGGAAACCTATATAAACACCCGCGCGCGAAGCGCAAGGGTGTTTATGGTTTCCAAGGGGATCTAAATCCCGTAGGCCCCGAGGGTTTCATCGTATAAGGTATTTATACTATAGCCAATCAAATCGTTTCTCTCCTTGGCAACAAAACTGCGTGCATTTCTCTCCTTAGCAACAAAACTGCCTAGCAACGGCTACAGTTCAAATTCTGAATGAACGAGCTCTCTTTCAAGCTGTTCGCTGACCGCTTACCTTGCAACGATTCAACTTTGTACTTGCTCGGCAACGCTCGCTAGTGATTGGGATTCAAAACCGAATTCAAATTCAGAGCGCCTGAGAATGAGACCGAAATGTCCCGCCCCATGACATTGTGAACTTTCTGGTGAGTGTTGTGTTGAGCGAGTACTAGCGCTTTCTTGAATAGTAGCTACCTATGGCTCCCATTGAAACTGTAGGCAAACTCCGTGTGAACCGGTTAAGTTCGAGACCACCGCTGTCGAGCCAAACGCTTCCTATCCGAAGCTGTCTTCAGACTGCAGCCATTGTCATACAACCGCTAACGAGCTTAGCGCTTTGCGTACAGAAACTGTATGAGAGCTGGTGGCTATATTTGTAGCGCTTCATGGTATTAAACTATCTCTATACTATCTACGGATATCACAGGTGGTATAAGTTCAATTTACAGGTGGTATAAGTTCAATTTACAGGTGGTATAAGTGATTTATACTACCTGCAATGACCAATCAGATTGCAGTATTTCATTTAGCTATAGTATATATATATAATTATATATATATATATATATATATATATATATATATATTATTTGATGGGTGAGAGGGCAATATGGCTGGATATTGCACGAGTGTGCGGTCGTATTTTCACGAGCCGCAGGCGAGTGAAAATACAGCACAAGAGTGCAATATCCAGCCATATTGCCCTCTCACCCATCAAATAATAGATTTATTATATACTACTGTGATTTAGCAGCACCTAGAAGATAGACAGCTACTGCGCATGCGCAGTACAAAGGTCGTTGCTGCGTGCATATTTAATGAGCTTCAGGCTGCTGGCCTGTTTCTAGCTTTGGACGGCACCAGCACGCGTACCGATCCCTCTACCAGTGGAAGAAAGTACCGTAAGTCAGTAAATAATGCCGTGTTCATCCGTAATGAGAGCTTATTCGTTGTTTCAGCAGCGGCTACGAGTGCATTCCAATTAAAGCACACGCCGCGGTTGCTACGCAGCATATGCCCTGGGGGCTATGAAATACGGACTATGGAATATGGGAAAATATTTGTCATGTTGCTCTATGGGAAATACTATTGGCGCGTATACTAGGTATATAATAAAGACGCATATATGCGCATATAAAAATATATATGCTGTCATGTCGACACACAGCATAACGAACGTCATTTGACGTAATTCATTGTACAAGTAGGCAGGTAGGTGGACTGGAGTCTGAGAGCAGAGACGTGTAACAGAAAGGGGAGCTATGTCTACACCAGCGCGTAGAAGACTCATGAGAGATTTTAAAAGGTCAGATAGTAGTCACAAACGTCTTTGTTGTGTACAAGTGGCATCTACTGAGTCTGATTTTGGTGGTTTAGTCACAGATTTATGTTGTTATAGTAGGACAGCTTCTCTACTATCTATGGTCACAGTTGGGAACCCAGATTAAGTCATTATTAAAGTAAACTGGGCACCAAAGGTAGTTTGATGTGTGTAGGTTTATCCAAAAGAAGGAGACCTCTGTATATGATACTACCCCCCGCTCCACCCCTTCAACCCCACTAGGCTACAGGAAGATCCACCTGCTGGTGTAAGTGGTGCTCCAACTGATAACAACATCATGCTATGGAATGCTGTCATATTTGGGTGAGCTGTTGTTTCCATGACAATAGAGTCAAGCTTTAGAATTCACTAGACCCAGGAACACAAGTCTCTTGGGCTCTTTCCGTGAGAGACCGTGAGCCTGGGTACGATACGCAACTAGAGTACAGGGTCCCCTAGCCTCGTTCCCATACTACCATACGCACTGTTACAGACACTGCTACTGTACATACTAATGTTTTGGCTAGCCTAAACTCTTCACCAGCTTTAGTACAAAGTGTTTTTTTTCTCTTCTGCTTTTCGTATGTTATGTGACAAAAGCTGGGGGTGAGCCTGAAGTAAGGCTACATCATTTTATAGTACCCCTGTCTCGAGATGTCATATAAGGACTGCATTGCCCTGAGCCCAAAGCATGACCTATGTAACAAAGTGATAGCATCAAAGATAGAGTAACTGTTGATTGGTTGGCAACTGGGGATTGGTTGTGGAACCAAGGGCTATGTGGATGTTTCAAATTAAAGGGCTCTGCTGGCTTGACTCAAGGATTCTTTAGGTCTTCATTACTCATCATGTGACTTATGGATGGTTGCATTTCCTTCTGATTCCAGTCCTAAAGATACCCCCTTTGAAGATGGCACCTTCAAGTTGACAATGCAGTTTACAGAAGAGTACCCAAACAAGCCTCCTACAGTGCGCTTTGTGTCTAAAATGTTCCATCCTAATGGTGAGACCCGGTGACTGGCAGTCATTTCTGTGTCTTTCATTCACCTCCTGTTTCGATCATCTGCCCATACAGTGTATGCAGATGGAAGTATATGTTTAGATATCTTACAGAATCGCTGGAGCCCTACATATGATGTCTCTTCTATATTAACTTCTATACAGGTGAGACAATTTCAAATGGTTGTTTCTCTTTCATGTCATTCTCAAGCTCTCTCCCATGTGGACCAAAAGCTGAGTGATAGCCTGGGAATTAGATGGAAGGAGCTTTAGAATCCAATAATAAGCTAATCTACACATATGTACACACATGCACGCACATGCACACACACACACACACACATGCACACACACACACACACACACACACACACACGTACACACACACACTACACACACACACACAGTCTCTATTGGATGAACCTAACCCAAACAGTCCAGCAAACAGTCAAGCAGCCCAACTCTATCAAGAAAACCGTCGAGAATACGAGAAAAAAGTCCTCGCAATTGTAGAAGAAAGTTGGATGAATGCATGACCATGGGGAACATACCAAGACAGCCATCATGCATTACATTCCATACATCCAATTGCCACTTTAATTTATATAGTACGATAGTTTGTTTTTACATAGATAATTCACGTCATGATATCAGCACTTAAAACCGGTGTATATTATCACTGATATAACATCTTAAATCTTCATATCACTTTTGGCCGGAGTGGCATGCAAAGATTGTAATGAGCCTGGAGGAAGGAAGAAGGAAATGCAAAGTGAAAAGTACAAGTACTGTAATAACACAGGCCTCCCCCATTTTTGTTCTTTGGCCAGAAGTGGAACAGCCCTGTTTTTCGTCGTTCTTCCACTTCCGTGTATTATACTGAATGCAAACTGAGGAACAAAAACGGGGGAGGCCTGGGAACAAGCCTAAGTACTGTACAGCATGCGGTGGGTTTGTAGAGGTGGGGTGTGTGTGTGCTACCTGCTGGTCCCAGAAGGTGATGGGTTTCCATCCGCACCAACCCTGTTAGGTCGAGAAATACAGTAGAAAGTCAACAAGTTGGGATCACAGAGTAACAATGAGAACGAGAGGAGCTTCCTAATTTAGATTTGGCTAAACCAATTTCCGGCTGATAGATTTGATGAAAGGCAGATTGTTTCCATTGACCATATGTTGGTTCTCCTCTATTCTTGTCCACTCCATTGAAGCCAGGCAAATTACATTGGCATCTATATAGACCTGTCTTTTATCAGATGTGGTTCGCTGATAATTATGTACACGTGTACACAAGTGTACAGTCCAAGCCCAAATAAGATTAATGAACACAAGAAAGTGTGATTATGGAAATACTCTGCGGCCATCAGCATGCTAGGTTTGGGGGGGGGGGAGGAGTTGTATAGTGCTGGAAGTGTCTTGCTAGCCAAAAGCTATGCTTTTGTGGCCTCCAATATCATATTTCCATGGCTGTTGAGAGCTAGATGAACACAACAGTTACTGTATTTGATCTCAACCAGATTATCTTCCATTTTATGCACAGCAAAACATCCTTTTTGGGCGTGTTACTTCCTCCTGTGTTGTATGGAGAAGGTACTACACATATACACATGTACATCAACATCAGTGAACCCCATCTGAAAAAAGACAAGTCTAGACGAGAGTGCATTATGATGTGTTTTTCTAAATGACATCATTTTTCTAAATCATGTTCTCTTGCTATAGGTAGAGGAAGAATATCTGCAATGGCTGCAGTCAGGCTAGCTTAGTCGTAGTCGTATCGTGCCCAGGTACATGCTCCCAGTAAGGAATGGTTGGGTGGACCAAGTCCAACTCCTTGGGCCTATTACCAAAATGTGAGCAAATTTCGCATCTCTACTAGCTGTGTATCCTAACGTTCTTTGAGCATGTGTGTCACAACACTAGTCACAAAGTGCACGCTAGCCCAAGAAATTCAAAATGGTTCACCAGACTGTATTTCCTCGGGGGCCTGGACGTGAGACTAAAATCATAGCTGCACGTTGGTCACACACATGGCAAAGGACGTGGGTCTGATGCCAATCTCACCTTGTCCACAATCGTCTTCAGCTCGTCCCTACCAGTGTAATGGGGGTCCAATACCAGAAACCTGGGAAATACCAAGAGGATATCAAATCTGGGATTGGATTACAACTCAAATAGCAGCAACAAATGAGGGGGGTTGAACAAATGGTCATTTCCTGTCCAAGTGACAATGTCATGGCTTGGAATGCTGCTCAGGGTGCAAGATGTAATCAAATGAGGGGGGTTGAACAAATGGTCATTTCCTGTCCAAGTGACAATGTCATGGCTTGGAATGCTGCTCAGGGTGCAAGATGTAATCAAATGAGGGCGGGTCGAACAAATCCTGTCGTGACTCATGCTCCATTGATCAATTTAACATAGCGTGACCTGCACGACACTTCCCTTGAGGGACCCACCACACCAGATGTGTTTCGACCAACACCAGGCCTCATCAGCTACACTGGGATGACTATGGTCTCATTTTCAGGCCACTTGGATATTATTTTTCTCCACAGCCACAAGAGAAAATCTTAAAGCAGCCTGGGAACAAGGCCAGGGTAACTGTAAGCCATTTCAGCTCCAGGAGCTGGTCTGAAAGTGGGATAAAGAAATGCATTTTACCTGGGAAGCAACAGGTGAAGCTCAAACATTGGATTTTGGTCCACAACTGTCTACTTTAACCCCTTGGCCAAATGTCACCTCAGACTTACTGTCTACACAAGTCACCCCAGACTTACTGTCTACTTTAACCCCTTGGCCACAAGTCACCTCAGACTTACTGTCTACACAAGTCACCCCAGACTTACTATCTACTTTAACCCCTTGGCCACAAGTCACCTCAGACTTACTGTCTACTTTAACCCCTTGGCCACAAGTCACCTCATGCAGACTCACTGTCTACTTTAACCCCTTGGCCACAAGTCACCCCAGACTTACTGTCTACTTTAACCCCTTGGCCACAAGTCACCTCAGACTTACTGAATCTTTCCTGTTGTCTCACTAAAGTCAACTCCCAGTATAGTGTGTGCCAGTACACCCCCACCTACAGACACACAGAACACACACAGAGATGAGTCATCCTCACACTAACAAAGTCATACTTTAGCTGTTTACTGAACTAGTGTTAGACACAGGATATCATGGGTATCTATCCAAGCTAGGGGAGAGAGAGGGAGCGAGTGAAAATCAACCTCATCATACAATGCCTACACAGCAACCCCAATATTCAACTTGTAGAGCTTGTAGGCCTCATCTTCTTCCCTCCCTACATCTCCCTCCCTATATCCCCCTCTCTCCCTCCCTCCCTCCCTCCCTCCCTTCCTTCCTCTCACCTATCATGACAGGTGTTCCCTGTGTGTTGAAGTGGTGCAGTAGCACTCTGCCCACTCCCGCCATCTCCGAACCACTGCTACAGTGGTGGATCTTACACAGGACCTGCATTAAACACACACCTGTCAAACATCACAAAAATGACAGAGACTAGCTTCTCTGTCAGTGTGCAGTATCAGATTCTCTAACAATGTTAAAAGAGTGTCAAAATTAGAGGAAGTACACACACACACACGCGTATGTATGCACGCACACACGCACGCACACACACACACACACACACACACACACACACACACACACACACACACACACACACACACACACAGCACTCACGCCCATGAGGTGGTTGAGGCAGGTGCTGACTTCAAAGGAGCCGATCCACTGTGTGGAGCCAACAAAAGATGCCTTTTCCTTGTCCCCCACCTCTACCAGGGCCTGCTGGATCTCACGATGGGTGGGAGGCGGCTGCTGTGTGTAGCCCTGGAGCACAAACCACGACCACAGTGTCTGTAGCGAGCGGTAGGCACACCCCCAACCCTGCATCAGTCAGAGAAGGCAGCTAATGAGGGAGTAGCGCTGCCTATCTCATGGTTGCCTTATACCCAGGCTAATCTCCTCTTTCCAGCCTCGTGCCCTAGCTCACAGCTCATACCAAGGTCAGTTAAATATACCAGAGGCGGACTGTCACCATTTTGGGCACACTCCCAGACCTTCTGACCCCAACGTTTGTTGCTTATAGCACTAACGTGAAGAAGGCCTGGTAAAATTCATACTCATAGTGTAGATGTCTGGAGGCGTGGCACTTCCAGTCTTTAACAGAGAAATGTACGCCAACTGAACAGTCAATATTGGACCATCTTAGCTAGTGACAAATGCAGGGGCCAGAAAGTAACATTCTCCGAATTAAATAAGAAAAGGTAGTTTGTTGCTAAGCGAATGCCATTTGAGGCAAAACCTGTGAATGACCCCCGCTGACATGTGTAGGAAATGTTCCTACACAGCCACGCAGTGCGGGACAGGGTGTAGGAAGTGTTCCTACACAGCCACGCAGTGCGGGACAGGGTGTAGGAAGTGTTCCTACACAGCCACGCCGTGCGGGACAGGGTGTAGGAAGTGTTCCTACACAGCCACGCAGTGCGGGACAGGGTGTAGGAAGTGTTCCTACACAGCCACGCAGTGCGGGACAGGGTGTAGGAAGTGTTCCTACACAGCCACGCAGTGCGGACAGGGTGTAGGAAGTGTTCCTACACAGCCACACAAAGTGTAGGAAGTCCTCCTACACAGCCACACAAAGTGTAGGAAGTCTTCCTACACAGCCACACAAAGTGTAGGAAGTGTTCCTACACAGCCACACAAAGTGTAGGAAGTCCTCCTACACAGCCACACAAAGTGTAGGAAGTCCTCCTACACAGCCACACAAAGTGTAGGAAGTCCTCCTACACATGTAGGAAGTATGTTTCCTACATATTGAGCATGTGTGTACCAAAATGACATGCAAAGTGCATGTTCTTTGCTATCAGCAACAAAACTTAGTTTATTATTCAATTCGGAGTCTGGGAATGAGGCTATTTGGCAATATGTCATAGTGACATCACAGATAATCATAGTGACATCACAGATAATCATAGTGACATATTATGACATCATGAATAGGAGCAGCACTTACATCATCATTGAACTTGTCTTGCATGTAGTGGTGGTATGCATAGCGTCCCTGTATCATACCAACAGTGCCGCCTGGAACTGGGAACACATACCATACAATATCATTTCACTACCTGAGTATGTGAGCTAAGGATACTACAATGGTAGCTGACCAGCTCCACCACTCCAGAAAAAAAATTGTATGGTTGTTAACTCTTGTTCAAACCCAGGTTCTTCGTTCTGAATTTGAATTGGCCTTATAAACCTATTCCAGATTTTGTCTCACAGCTTTGACGACAGTTGCCACCGTATCACATGCAAAATCCTTCAGACTCTCCTTCCAAAACTGCAAGACCAATTCTGGAATGGAAAGGCTGGGTTCAAGGCTAGCTAGGTATGAGGTGAGACAAGCAACCATGGAATAACCAAACTTGTGTCTATTTCAGCTGAGACAAAACACCTGAGGAACATGGATGGTATTCCTGACCTCCTTACCTGGTGTGTGTTTCACTGCAGTGTGCACATTGATGAGGCGGGTGCCTGTGGAGGGAAGATTATGACTGTCATACGTAACACAGGGTTTCATACGGGCACTGGGATTCCCCTCCCCCCCCCCCCCAAGAAATTTGAAAATTATGATGTCATATTTGCCTCAACAGCTACAATAGGGTATACAACACAATAACAAAGTACAGCATAATTATGTACTATAGCTGAATCTGACGTTTTTTGGCCTTAAATATGTCCACAATTGCATCAAAACTGTAGCGGGTGCACTGACATGCACATACACCCTTTGCATCTACATCCCCCCCCCCCCCCCCAGGAAGAAATCCTGTATGAAACCCTGGTAACAGAATTCACCATATCCTACCTTGTCTGTGTTCAAAGCAGTGTCTGTTGATCGTCCTGAGAAAAGGTCTGTCATTTGGCAGGCAGAAGGTTTGGTGTAGCTTCAGTCTAAGAGGACGTAGCTGCTGTTCCCTCTCCACCCCTCCTCCTTCCCCTCCCTTCCCTTCTCTCCCTCGTCCTCCTCCTTCTTGGGGGATGTAGGGATAAACCACAGTCACAGGACAGCACTGGGTTGGCAGGGGAAAGTGATGTACTTCCACAGAGCTGCACACACCATCGTCCTGCAAGGAAATGATCATACACAGTAACTCACAATGGTAGTTTACAGCCCTCTCTGTCTCTAGACTGTTCATTGCAAAAACTTAGTTCAGAAGAAACAAGCCTGGATACGAGGCAAGCAGGACAGGAGGCAGCTTAGGTGAAAGGATGAACCTCCCCGCCCCTCACCTGGACAGAAAGCAGCTTAGAGGTGCTCGTGAGTTTCTGGTGAAAGGATGAACCTCTCCTCCCCCCCTCACCTTCCAGAAGAGGGTCTCCCCGGTGGCTCTCAGCTGAGCAGCAATGGCAGACTTCAGAGCTCCAGCCACGGTCGACAGTGAGCTGTCCAAGGGGAACACTCCAACCACGTCGACAGGGACAGACACTTCCACCACCTCCCGATGGGAAGACATCTCACAAGTAATCAGAGGGGCACATTCACAGTCGCCACTAGCATCCTCCAGTAGTTCAACTGAGAGTGGGTCCCCTCGTGTGTGGCTCCGTCCTCGCTTGTGAAGGATGCTCCCAAGTGATGCAATTTCGGAGGGATCTCTCTCACTGAAGAGCAGCTGGTGGGAGGAGACGTAGAATACAGTGGAGGATGATAGCACCTGGTTGATTAAAGGGGTCACCTCCTCCTCAGCTGCATGAATGGAACACAGACACTAGTATCATTAAGCCTAACATCGTAGCCTCGTTCCCAGGCCGTTCCCGCCTCCAGTTTTTGATCGCTTGCAGTATAAAAACGGAGGGGAAGGCCTGGGAGAAAGAGTCACGTGCGTAACGTCAGGTAGACTTGAGGGTAGACGTGAGGGGGGTGGTGCCCGACGAAGAATCTCGAAGTCCTTCTTGTAATATCTTGTCCAAGAACTTGAGACTGTAACGTCTGAAAGACAGTATCAATACAGCTCGTTGTTTGGTAGACTCGAGTCTGATCAACGCAAAGTTTGTGAGTTACAACGATCGGGCACCGCCCCCCTCACATCTACCTGACGTCACGCACGTGACTCTTTCTCCCAGGCCTTCCCCTCCGTTTTTATACTGCAAGCGATCAAAAACTGGAGGCGGGAACGGCCTGGGAACGAGGCTACTAACATCGTACATGCAGGGTTGTAGTAATTGAATTCTCCTATTTAAGCCCTTCATACACAATCCACTTGACCCTACATGGAGTAATCAGGCAACTGTAATGATTTTATTACTTGAGTCATTATAATTACCAAGGTTACTTACAAGTAATGAGTACAATTAACAAAATTACAAATCATGTTGTTAAATTACAGGTCAAAGTGGTCATGAATTGATAAAATGTGCTGACACAGCATGCTCTTGCCACGTCGGCCACACGTCCATGGTCAGCTGAGTGTGCTGAGTTTGCCAGTATTGTAATTGAGCTTGTAATTGATAATTACCATCCACTGCAAGCAATTACATGCCTTTTGTTAAAGTACAAATTACAGCAATTGTTTTGAAGTGAAATTAAAACTGTGTTTGAAAACTGTCATCATTACGTAGTCGTTACATTTGGTTTTTCAATTACTACAACCCTGCATACATGATTGTACATGTAGCGTCATTCCCAAACAACTTTGGTTTGCATGGACACTAGCACATGAAAGTGAAAGAGCGAGAGAGTGCAGAATAAAGATGAGAGAGAGTCGAGAGACCTGAGCACAAGGCTATAATGCATGGTTGACCTCAACTCGTTCCCAAGCCACTCTTAGGCTCGTTCCCAAGCCACTCTCAGGCTCATTCCCAAGCCACTCTCAGATTTTAGCATGCAGCTGTAGAGAGAGAAAATCTGGGAGTGGTCTAGGAATGACAGACCTTCTTTTGAAAGAATGATGGTTTATGTGTACCTCTGTCACCAGTTGGCAGGTAGAGAGAGAAAGAGGACTGGACACGAAGTAGCTGAGTGTTAGTCAGAAGGTAATCTTCCACAGAACAGGTCAGCTGCACTACAGGCTGCAAGCTGATTGGTTCATTACAATTACATGCATAGCACTTGACTTGTTCTGATTGGCTGGCTGTAGTGGGTGTGGCCACCACCAGGAATAAATTTTCTTTCCCAATGCCCTGAAAAGAGAAAGAGGGTCCAATCACTAGGGTTACAAATCTGTGTGAAAGGCTACACACACCTGAAGGTCCGTTTTCTTGTGTAGTACATCCATCAATTCCTGTACATGTTCTCTAGAGCACCCCTCTACCATCCTCACCCACACCCCACACTCCTCACATCCTGCAGGAAAATGCCGAGCAACCATTTCCCTTGTCGCTGTCCAATTAGGAGACGGAAGGCTGAATTTAACCAGATCACCCAATGGAGTCTGAAGCTGTACACATGCACACCATCCAACTACCACAAATGGTAGAGGGGTAGCACCATCTTTAGCGTAGTGGCATCTTCTCAACCCCACCACTAGACCCAAGGCGGGATTAGACTCGCTATCTGCACAGCTTGGAATAAACTGTTCAACCAAGAGATTATAAAACAGACTAGCTTGAGTGAAACGACAGAGTGACGGGAAAAGGAACTTACCTTGGCTTTATCAATCACTGCCTCCATGGTATATAGCTGGTGAAACTCCAAATAAAGCACGTGGGTTGGTCATTAGTGATCTTTGAACTCTGACCTCTAAACCTGAATTGGGTGGCGGATTATCCGAAGCTGAAGGTGTGTTCAGTGTGTAGGTCACGCCTGTGTCTGTATAATACATTGTAATACGTGGGTTTTGTGTATGAATTACAGCACTACTTGCCATATGCATTGCATACTATCCTTATTTGAGGAAAAAGGCTAGATTTTGCGTGTTATTTTGGCTTGCTTACTCAGGGCGATTGCCTAGCACCTCACCCACCATGGACGTCCAGCATACTGTAGAGAAGGCAGTGCTAGAAGCAACAAGGGTAGTTGAGAGTCAGCTAGATGCTGAGATTGAGCAGCTAGACCAACTGGACGACAGTGATCTTGAGACTCTGCGCAAGAAACGTCTGCAACAGATGAAGCAGCAAGCAGCGCAGAGGGAGGAATGGAGGAGCAAGGGACATGGGCAGTACACCGAGATTGCAGAAGAGAAGGAGTTTTTTGAGGAGTGTAAGAAAAGTGAGAGGGTTGTGTGCCATTTTTACCGTGATAGCACATTCCGGTGTAAGATAGTGGACAAGCATCTTGCACTCCTTGCACCGAAACACCTGGAGACGAGATTCCTCAAACTCAGTGTGGATAGGGCTCCATTTCTGTGTGAGAGGCTGAAGGTGCGCATCCTCCCGACAATTGGTATCGTAGTCGAGGGAAAGACTAAGGACTTTATCAAAGGGTTTGATGATCTGGGCGGACACGATGAGTTCTCCACAGAGATGCTTGAGTGGCGATTGGGATGCTCTGGTGTTGTCGACTATGCTGGGAACTTGATGGAGCCTCCGGACTCGTCTTCTTCGGGGGGACAGCAGAAGCAGCAGGTGGTGTTCCAGGGGAAGAAGACCGTTAGACAGTCCAACTTAGACAGTGACTCAGATGACTAGACCTTCTTACCTTATCATGCACAGTGATGTTATATACAACAAGAAAGTCAAGGGAACAGCTCTTGTCTTAATTATTCACTTGGATCTTTTCATAGCCTTGTCCCTAGGCCCCTCCCCTTCAAAGAGAGCTAGGGCCAGGGCTTTGAGTACAACCATATTCTTGCTTCTAGTATTATCTAGTGCCACTTTCCTACACTTGTTGACAAACAAAAGTTTCATTCCTGGGCTAAGTGCACCATAGCATTATATAACCGAGATCCATGAAGAGGAAGGTTATGTTACCTTCCACTTCAGTTATGCAGCTCAGTCACTTTGATCCTCAATCTGGCCTGCACACTTAACATTGGTCTGTCACAGAAATTTTGGTCCACCAGACCATTATTTTCTGGTCTGTGTGTGGAATAATGGTCCGAGCACAAATAGTTTGGTCTGGGGGGCCAAAATTCCCGTGACAGGTCTTTCAATGATATTAATTCACATCTTGGGGTGTAATATTACCCCATTATTGCCAGAGTTGTGTACTAAAATGTGATTGATGGTATATACAAAACTCTGAAGAGATACCGGTATTGTGAATAGAAAGGACTTGACAACTACACGTTACTATCCCGTCCAGCCAAAGAGAAGGGTGAATGCCATTTCAACAATGTTCTGTGACATGTTCTCTTGGTAGCAGACGTACAACTCTAAGTTGTTATTGGCTGGGAATAGACGACTGTGTGTGTGTGTGTGTGTGTGTGTGTGTGTGTGCGTGTGTGTGTGTGTGTGTGTGTGTGTGTGTGTGTGTGTGTGCGTGTGTGTGTGTGTGTGTGTGTGTGTGTGCGCGTGTGTGTGTGTGTGTGTGTGTGTGTGTGCGTGTGTGTGTGTGTGTGTGTGTGTGTGTGTGTGTGTGCATGTGTCAAATCAAGTATATACACAAACCATTGTGCATATGAAGAGGAGAAACTAATTTAACTCTAAAAGGAGTTTGGTAAGTATCGGCAGCGTATCCAAGGCTGTCCCCAGTACTGCAAGTGACAAAAAGCTGTACCTGTCATTTTGAAGGATAAAAAAATTCTGGAACCAGTTTGAAGCCCAGATCTACGCACTAGTTGGACCTTTACTGCACATGGTTTTCGTACTCTGGTTTTGCCTACTCCTGTTTCACCTAGTCCAATTTCACCTAGTCAAGATATCCAATCAAAGAACGTAATCTAGCGGGCAATTCTTGAAGGTAGTTTTCTCACCCGACGATCCAGTAGTTGAGCGTTGGGAAATTTCTCTGTTTGTCTTGTGTGTGGTGTGTGTGGTGGGCACAGCACTGCAGCATTACCCCGTGTTCTATCACTGAGCTTCGAGGGAGGGAGAAGTGAGGTGTGGAAGCCTGCAAAGGAAATAGGGTAGAACACAATACTGATTCAGTTCGGACCCACCATCAGGCCATGATTCAACGTGAGTAAACTAGTGGAACAATAATCCTTTGGGTGCACAAACACTTAGCAATGTTTCAGGCACACTACAGAGAATGATTAAGTTTTGTGTTAACTTCATTTCCAGTACTGAAACTGGCCTGGGAATGAGGTTTCATTTTCAGGCTTGGCTCATTTACATAAGACCCAAATTTGTTGATTTTTAGTTTCTCATCAGGTGCTTCCCCTGCACACAATGCGGGTGGGTGGGTATTACCATTATTCAGCCAACAGATATTTCTCACGAAAGAAGTTGACAAGCGTGATGGCAAGATGATCGTTGCTCATTATCCGCCATTGTAGATGGGTTCTTTTGGATGCTGTGCACTAAACAGACACATTTGTTAGCGTTACGTTCATCGCTATGCTCATGACACCTATCACTCGTTTGTTTAACGTTGCTGATATGTGCAAATAAAAATAATGGTGATAAATTCTATCACAGAAAATCCATGCGGGCGGTCAATGAGAAGCTAATAATCAACGAATGGGGGCCTAATATGAGGCTAGGCTAGTTATAGCCTTGTTCCCAGGCCCATTCGAACAGGCTGGGAATGAGGCTAGGCTAGATATAGCCTCGTTGTCAGGCCACTCCCAGATTTTATCTTGTAGCCACGGCGAGATGAAATCTGGGAGTGGCCTGGGAATGAGGCTAGGGTGAAAGGGTGGTACCTCATTTCCTGGCTCCTCATCACTTTCTGAGTCGTAGTCATCTGCCTCTTCCTCTCCACCCTCTCTCTCACCCTCCACCCTCCCCCTCAGCACCTCCCTCACAGCCACACTGGTCTGACGAAAGCTCTGCACCAGCTCAGCATGTACCGGTCCTGGGGGCGTGGCATGGGTGGGGCAGACCATCACCCCACGTCCCAGATGCAAGGCAACGTAGTGCAATAGAGTGTTCTCAAGACCTGATGTCAGCCTTGGGGGAGGAGGGGAGGGGAGGAAGGATTGAGGGAAATATGGTGGTGTTATAACCATCCATGGCCGCATAAATAAAGAAGATTCAGCTGCTACATGTAAATCACTACCGGGATATTCTAGCAGCTAGCAGGGTTACACATTACTGCACATTTAATATATGAGACTAGTTACATAGTCCTCCCTCTCCCCTCCCTCTCCCCTCTCCTCTCCCCTTCCTCCCCTCTCCCTCTCCTCCCCTCCCCTCCCCTCCCCTCCCTTCCCTCCCTCTCCCCCCTCCCCTAGGGAGGGGAACTCACATGTATGCTGGTCGCACGGGGAGCACAGTGCGGCGTGGCTGAATGTGGTTTAATGCTGAAAAGTCTGTTCGTCTAGACTTGAATGGTTGTAGAGTAAGAGAGTGGCTTTTGCCACGCCTACCACTCTTGGGGGAGTCGTGGGAAACTTGGTTAACACCTTCCTCCGAGTCTGAACCCTCTTCTGTGTGTGTGTGTGTGTGTGTGTGTGCATGCGTGCGTGCGTGAGTGCGTGCATGTAAATTTGATCCTACAGGATGGACTCACCTACCCACCTAGCCTCATTCCCAGGCTCCAGTGCAGGAAAGAAGAGAACATGGGAATGAGGCTACCACCACTCACCAATTTTGGGGTGCAGAGAGAGTTTCTTGGGTGCACTGGTGCTGAACAGGGAGGCAAGCGCAACATCAGCTGAGGTGATGCTCGGCAGGGGACCTCTGGAAGAGAGGGAGAGAAGAAACACTTATCCAGCTCTGTAGGAAAGTTAGTCATCTATCGTATTACATTGTCTTGCTTGCCAGAAGCTGGTATAGCCTCGTCCCCAGGCCCCGCTCTTCAGGGGGGGAGAGGCTTGGGGACGAGGATAAAACTGGTATTAACTGTTTCTCTCCCTGTGGTCTGGGAATGAGACTAGGATTATACTGCTGACTCAGCACAAGCAATAGTCTCGTCCCCAGATCTCATCCGGTGTGTATATTGCTTCCAACGATCCATGCTGGGGTTGATTTTGGGTCTGGGACCGAGACTACACAAGAAAGACTGCAATCAATGACGAGTGTAGTCTGGGAATGAGACTAGGACTAAATTAGAGGTTGACTCAACTATATATATCTAAAACTGACCTTCCCTCACACTGTGCCAAGAGATCTTGTGCCATTAGCTCCAGAATGAGTGTCCGACCCTTCTTCACATATTCTGCGTCCACAGTGGGTGGAGTCTGTTCAGTGGAGTGAGACTGCTCCATCAGCATACAGAGTAATACATGTCCCTGGGAAGGAGGGAGGGAGGAAGGGAGGGAAGGAGGGAGGGAGGAAGGGAGGGAAGGAGGGAGGGAGGAAGGGAGGGAAGGAGGAAGGAGGGAGAGAGGGACAAGGAGAGGAGGAACAAGACCATTACCCTGAAGTTAAGTATCATTTTATCCCACCACAATATCAGCCCACTAGCTCTCCCTAGCAGGGAGTCACCCTCTCTGCCACTCTCCCTAGCTGGCAGCCGCCCCCTGTGCCACTCTCCCTAGCTGGCAGCCGCCCCTTGCGCCACTCTCCCTAGCTGGGAGCTTCCCCCTGTGCCGCTCTCCCTAGCTGGCAGCCGCCCCTTGCGCCACTCTCCCTAGCTGGGAGCTTCCCCCTGTGCCGCTCTCCCTAGCTGGCAGCCACCCCTTGCGCCGCTCTCCCTAGCTGGCAGCTGCCCTCTGTGCCACTCTCCCTAGCTGGGAGCTGCCCCCTGTACCACTCTCCCTAGCTGGCAGTCGCCCTCTGCGCCACTCTCCCTAGCTGGGAGCTGCCCTCTGCGCCACTCTCCCTAGCTGGCAGCCACCCCCTGTGCCACTCTCCCTAGCTGGCAGCCACCCTCTGCACCACCCTCCCTAGCTGGCAGCCGCCCTCTGCGCCACCCTCCCTAGCTGGCAGCCGCCCTCTGTGCCACTCTCCCTAGCTGGCAGCTGCCCCTTGCGCCGCTCTCCCTAGCTGGCAGCCGCCCTCTGCGCCACCCTCCCTAGCTGGGAGCTGCCCTCTGCGCCACTCTCCCTAGCTGGCAGCCACCCCCTGTGCCACTCTCCCTAGCTGGCAGCCGCCCTCTGCACCACCCTCCCTAGCTGGCAGCCGCCCTCTGTGCCACCCTCCCTAGCTGGCAGCCGCCCTCTGTGCCACTCTCCCTAGCTGGCAGCTGCCCCTTGCGCCGCTCTCCCTAGCTGGCAGCCGCCCTCTGCGCCACCCTCCCTAGCTGGGAGCTGCCCTCTGCGCCACTCTCCCTAGCTGGGAGCCACCCCCTGTGCCACCCTCCCTAGCTGGGAGCAGTAGAGAGTAATAACGTACCATTCCCACTATGAGGAGGAAGCAACGTCCTCTGGTCTCAGTGTAGACAAGGTCTCTCCGATCCAGCTGACTCTGTGCACTGGTCAGATACACCTGCAGAGAGGTAAGACACTCTCTCCCTCTCCCTTCATACTAACATGTATTTATAATGAAATATCCACCTTCCACCCCTCCTCTCCCAAATGACACATCGTCGTACAAACCTGGGGTTATTCAGCATGACAAATCTTCTTGCTCACTCACCTCCCTCCATATGACAATCTGACTGATACTTTCATTCACTCACCTCCCTCCATATGACAATCTGACTGATACTTTCATTCACTCACCTCCCTCCATATGACAATCTGACTGATACTTTCATTCACTCACCTCCCTCCATATGACAATCTGACTGATACTTTCATTCACTCACCTCCCTCCATATGACAATCTGACTGATACTTTCACTCACTCACCTCCCTCCACATGACCATCTGACTGATACTTTCATTCACTCACCTCCCTCCATATGACGATCTGACTGATACTTTCATTCACTCACCTCCCTCCATATGACGATCTGACTGATACTTTCATTCACTCACCTCCCTCCATATGACCATCTGACTGATACTTTCATTCACTCACCTCCCTCCACATGACCATCTGACTGATACTTTCATTCACTCACCTCCCTCCATATGACGATCTGACTGATACTTTCATTCACTCACCTCCCTCCATATGACGATCTGACTGATACTTTCATTCACTCACCTCCCTCCATATGACGATCTGACTGATACTTTCATTCACTCACCTCCCTCCATATGACGATCTGACTGATACTTTCATTCACTCACCTCCCTCCATATGACGATCTGACTGATACTTTCATTCACTCACCTCCCTCCATATGACAATCTGACTGATACTTTCATTCACTCACCTCCCTCCATATGACAATCTGACTGATACTTTCATTCACTCACCTCCCTCCATACGACAATCTGACTGATACTTTCATTCACTCACCTCCCTCCATACGACAATCTGACTGATACTTTCATTCACTCACCTCCCTCCATATGACAATCTGACTGATACTTTCATTCACTCACCTCCCTCCATATGACAATCTGACTGATACTTTCACTCACTCACCTCCCTCCATATGACAATCTGACTGATACTTTCATTCACTCACCTCCCTCCATATGACAATCTGACTGATACTTTCATTCACTCACCTCCCTCCATATGAAAATCTGACTGATACTTTCATTCACTCACCTCCCTCCATACGACAATCTGACTGATACTTTCATTCACTCACCTCCCTCCATACGACAATCTGACTGATACTTTCACTCACTCACCTCCCTCCATATGACAATCTGACTGATACTTTCACTCACTCACCTCCCTCCATATGACAATCTGACTGATACTTTCATTCACAGTAAGCTCCAGCAGGCGATAGGCACTGCAGAAGGTGACAACATCCCTCACGTCCTCCTCACACATGTGGCTGCACATCAAGGCACCCTACAAGGAGGGGAGTATGTGCATACACAGTGACAAGGGAGATGAACTCAACAGCTGCCATGGCCAGTGTCTTGTCTGAACGCTACATTCCAAAATGTCAACTCCAAAACAACTCAATAAGCACCAATTTTCAAAAACGCTATTTTCTGTAAGTTGGTAGTAAGTGAGGTGGTTATAAGTGAATTGGTAAGATGACTGATATTAGGTGAGTTGACATTATGTGAGTTGATATTATGTTAGCTGACATTATGTGAGTTGATATTATGTGAGTTGATACTGATATTATGTTAGCTGATATTGTGTGAGTTGATACTGACATTATGTGAGTTGATACTGATATTATGTTAGCTGATATTATGTGAGTTGATATTATGTGAGTTGATACTGATATTATGTTAGCTGATATTGTGTGAGTTGATACTGACATTATGTGAGTTGATACTGATATTATGTTAGCTGATATTATGTGAGTTGATATTATGTGAGTTGATACTGATATTATGTTAGCTGATATTGTGTGAGTTGATACTGACATTATGTGAGTTGATACTGATATTATGTTAGCTGACATTATGTGAGTTGATACTGATATTATGTGAGTTGATACTGATATTATGTTAGCTGATATTATGTGAGTTGATACTGATATTATGTTAGCTGACATTATGTGAGTTGATATTATGTGAGTTGATATTATGTGAGTTGATATTATGTTAGCTGATATTGTGTGAGTTGATACTGACATTATGTGAGTTGATACTGATATTATGTTAGCTGATATTATGTGAGTTGATACTGACATTATGTTAGCTGATATTGTGTGAGTTGATACTGACATTATGTGAGTTGATACTGATATTATGTTAGCTGACATTATGTGAGTTGATACTGATATTATGTTAGCTGATATTATGTGAGTTGATATTATGTGAGTTGATACTGATATTATGTTAGCTGATATTGTGTGAGTTGATACTGACATTATGTGAGTTGATACTGATATTATGTTAGCTGATATTATGTGAGTTGATATTATGTGAGTTGATACTGATATTATGTTAGCTGATATTGTGTGAGTTGATACTGACATTATGTGAGTTGATACTGATATTATGTTAGCTGACATTATGTGAGTTGATACTGATATTATGTGAGTTGATACTGATATTATGTTAGCTGACATTATGTGAGTTGATACTGATATTATGTTAGCTGACATTATGTGAGTTGATATTATGTGAGTTGATATTATGTGAGTTGATATTATGTTAGCTGATATTGTGTGAGTTGATACTGACATTATGTGAGTTGATACTGATATTATGTTAGCTGATATTATGTGAGTTGATACTGACATTATGTGAGTTGATATTATGTGAGTTGATATTATGTGAGTTGATACTGACATTATGTGAGTTGATATTATGTTAGTTGATATTATGTGAGTTGATACTGACATTATGTGAGTTGATATTATGTGAGTTGATTTAAGTGAGTTGATATTATGGGAGTTGATATTATGTGAGTTGATACTGACATTATGTGAGTTGACATTATGTGAGTTGATATTATGTGAGTTGATATTATGTGAGTTGATACTGACATTGTGAGTTGATTTAAGTGAGTTGATATTATGGGAGTTGATATTACGTGAGTTGATTGATATTCTGGGACCAAGCCCCAGGGTCACCTACCTTATAGAACATGCATGTGCCAGTGAGGAGAAACGGTCGTCTCACATGCAGGATTTCAGGCCTGCTACAGTGGTCAGCCGAGCCCAGTTCACTCAGTGCCACACTCAGCTTCAACTGAAACGACACAGACATGTACATATGTATCACCATGGTAACGAAATCTTGACCCCAGCAACCCCTCCTTCTCCTCCACACAGTGTACCTTGATATTGGTGGGTAGTTTTAGCTGGGGGGTGGCAGGTTGGCCAGGAAGGGAAAAACTAGGTCCCGCTCCGGCTGAGCGGGGAGACAGCAGGCTGTCGAACATCAGGGAGAAGAGATGGTCCAAGGTGGAGTGTGTTTCTGGGTTTGTGCATGCACTGGTGATGGTGATGGTGTGTGTGTGTGTGTGTGTGTGTGTGTACGTGTGTGTGCATGTTTGTGTGTGTGTGTGTGTGTGTGTGTGTGTATGTGTGTGAGATGTGATAGTAAAAGAAAGTACATTTGTACAATGGTTTCACTCACTTGTTAACAGAGCCATAGAGCAGCTGTAGAATTCTCTCTACGTTCTTGACTAGTAGCTGCACCTGGTATTGTGAGGCACTGTGCAGAGGGAGGGGAGAAAGGTGAGGGAAGTGAGGAGGGAGGGGAGAAAGGGAGGGGAGGTGAGGAAGGGAGGGGAGGTGAGGAAGGGAAAGAGGGAGAGAGGTGAGGGAGGTGAGGGAGGTGAGGGAGGTGAGGGAGGTGAGGGAGGTGAGGGAGGTGAGGGAGGTGAGGGAGGTGAGGGAGGTGAGGGAGGTGAGGGAGGTGAGGGAGGTGAGGGAGGTGAGGGAGGTGAGGGAGGTGAGGGAGGTGAGGGAGGTGAGGGAGGTGAGGGAGGGAGGGAGGTGAGGGAGGTAAGGGAGGTGAGGGAGAGAGGGAGAGAGGGAGGTGAGGGAGATGAAGGAGAGAAGGAGGTGAGGGAGGTGAGGGAGGTGAGGGAGGTGAGGGAGGTGAGGGAGGTAGGTGAGGGAGGGAGGTGAGGAAAGGAAAAAGGAGAGACTTACAATCGTGCTGGAAGAGCGAGCAGCAGAAGTTCCTTTCCATACTGCATGTAGCCCAAGTGAATAACTTGGTCATCAAGCACAATGGTGGAGCTGTGGATAGCAACAAAGAAGAGTGAACGCAGTCAGTGGTATTATACAACTTCAGGGCTTCCTTTAGAAATTTTGCTAAGGGAGGGCAAAAATTGAGTATTGAAAATCTTTGGGGGTGATAATCCAAGTTGGTGTGCTTGCACACTAACTTATAAATTCCAAGGTGGGTGGGGGGGGCACTTTACATATATCATTGATAGCTGCCTCCCCCGTTCTACTCTCCTGTTTGCAATCACAATAATACATACTTCTGGTTGTTATTGCCACATTCCCAGGCTCTTCCCACCTACCCACGGGAGGGAGGGGGGGGGGGGGGGGGGGGGGGGGGGAGTGAAGGCCTGGGAACATGGCTATAAAAATGGGGGAGATCCAGGAACAAGGCTAATTGTGGTTGCTAGTTTTAGTCTCAAACTCCCAACGTCCCTTCCCACCCCCCAACTTCCCCCATTTAGTACGAGAGTATCACATATACATGTACATGTACTTGAAGTCACAGTTTCAAAAGCTGCATGTCATGCATGCTCACCATGAGCTGGTTGCCATGGTAATGGAGCCCAGAACATCACTGAGAGTGAGAAACACTCCCCTCAATTGCACCAACCTGTCCACACACCACAGCTCACCAGCAGACGGCTCACCGGTAGACGACTCACCAGAAGGGTATCGATACAATATGTCCTGAGAGAGACATGCTCTGGTAAATTTGTGTGCAGAGTTCTGTTCAGTTTTTGCCTCATTCCCAGGCCATTTCCATCCTCCCATGCTGCCTGGGAATCAGGCTAGCAAAGCTTGCTTGTAGTGGAGAAAATGGTATGATTAAACCCTGTAGTCTCATTCCCAGTTCTCCTCTGCAGCCATCATTGCTTGCAGTATGTGTAGCATGGAGAAGCTTCTGGAAGCTACTGGTACTGGAAATGACGATAGTGAGGACTGGGAACGAGGCTAGGTATAGACCACAACATAAGCATACATGGCTAAGGTTCAAAGTACAAGGTTCAAAGTGCACCTCTACACCTTTTCAGGAGGGTCATCTTCCATTGTGTCTAGGGTGAGGTAGAGCAAGATGTGGGCGAGGCAGAGGAGTGGCTTCGTGCGTGAGCGCACTGCCCTCTGAGTTCCTGCCACAAACTGTGCCAGGTCAGTCTGGGTGTGAGTGTGAGGACGGTGGGCAGGGGAGGAGCTGGGCTTGACGGTGAACACCACCTGCAATAAAGTAGCCAATGAAAAATGAACCACTTAGCCTCATACCTAGGCAAATTTGGGCAAGAGGGAGCGCCTGGTTTACACTGTTTGTGCATGCACTTAGTTGCCACTGAGTTCTGTGGCAGCCTAGCCTCATTCCCAGGCTCTCGTGTGTGAGCCTGGGAACGAGGCTAGTGGCAGCCGTGTTCATATGCAAGCATACTGGTGATGTCACAAACTTGCAACATTCATAGCTAGGAGGCTACTCACAAAAGGCTCTATTCAAGATTAGCTATTTCAATAAGAATTCTTCACAAGCAACCTGCCTGGAGACAAAACTAGTCCTCAGGGCAAATAAAACCACCCTGTGTGGAGGCCTTCTACATTTTAGGTTGTGTGCAATACATGAAAGCAAAAAGCAGTGAAAGAAGTTATTCACATATAATTTAGCCTCTTTCCCAAGCCCCCTGTTTCTATTTTAAGTTGAGTGCTTACTGTCGTCACCAGTAGACAACATCCAGCCAGTAGAGAACATGTTGCTTGCTGAGAAAGTCCTTTACTGTCTGTTCAAACATGCACAGTATTTAGAGATGGCTACATGTATAATAGCCTCGTTCCCACTGGCAGGCCTTCTATCACAGCTAAGGCAGGTAGCTCTCATACCATCCAGTTGCGCAACCAGGTAGCTGCGCCTCGTAGGTTTTGCATTGGGGTACCCCATTAGGCAACCAGATGTCCAGTTGCGTAACCGGGCAAACTAACCATCTGTACGGAACATATATACTACAAACTGTATTGATAGTCTCATTCCCAGGCTCTCTCCACACACAAACCAAAGCTTGTGGGGTCTGGGAACGAGGCTAGTGTTGATGCATACCTCATCTGAGAGTCCAGATAACACAATGTCAATGCTCTCCAAATCCACGGAATGCCTATTAACAGCTAAAATGGTGTCCCCTGCATGATGGGTAGAACCAGAAATCACAAGTAACTTGACCCCTCTCATGAGGAAAAGGGTCTGAATGCTTTCTTGTTGGTAGTGCTCAATTAGCAGTATTGATTCTGAACAAGCCAGTAAAACACAACAGTGGAACATCATGCAAACATTAGAGCCATTAAAATAACGCTACAGAAGTGGCGAAACACCCCTTTGATTACCACATGAGAGGGGCCCTCTAATTACCACATATGTGGGGAAATCCCTTTGATTACCACATGAGAGGGGAGGCCCTTTAATTACCACAGATGTGGGGAAACCCTCTAATAACCACAGATGTGGGGAAACCCCTTTGATTACCACATGAGAGGGGACCCTCTAACTACCACCGATGTGGGGAAACCCCTTTGATCACCACAAAAGAAAGGGAGGGACCTTCTCCACAGGAAAGGAGTTACCTCTATTTACCACATACCTGGGTGCAGCTGCTGTGTCACTGCAGCAGGAGAGGTGGGGGCAACCCCTCTAATTACCACAAGGTGTGGTGCAGAGGAAGGATAGTGGGGCTTGAACATAGAAAGAGTCGTCAAAGATCCAAACTTGGATCGGCCATGGGACCTGGTTGGCACAATCCCCAGTGCAGCAAGAGAACAAGGGGTACCCTCGGCTCCCAAATGGAACTGGGCCAGATCAATTCTCACGTTAGCAAGCTCCCTTGCCGAATGAGAGAGTGGAATGTTGCTCGAACCGTATAGGGTGGTCTGAGGGACTTGCAGCAGCGTCGGTGAAACCTGGTGCGAGCCGTCAACTTCGTTTAAACCTGGGAGAAGGAAGAAACAACAGCTGAGAGTAAAGAATAATTTTGTAAAAATAAGACAGGGAAGCTGATTTAAAGAGAGATACATGGACATGTTAATATTAACCTTCTATGGGAGCCGTGTAGCCAAGCTACCTAACACAAGTTGCTATATACATGTAGCCTCATTCCTAAGATCTTGATATGGGCACATGAAAACCCGGGAATGAGAACCCGGGAATGAGAACCTGGGAATGAGGTTTCTAATTGTGCATATGCCACAGCAGAGTAGCCTTACTAGGGACACTGCCACTTGGGCTCATGGCGCTCCCAACGCTCCTCCGCTCTAGCCTCAAGCTTCTCCTGACCATCTTTGATATCTTTTTTTTAACAGAGATGTTCTTCTCAGTGCCAAAGGAGACAGAACGAGAGAAGTGGAAGTGTTCATCAGGGCTGGAGGGAGAGTCCAGCTGCTGTACTCTAAGGCTGTGGGTGAGTCTAGGAGGAGAGAATGGCACACTTGCAGGTTTATGTATGTACTAGCCTCGTTCTTCCCAGCCTCCCACACCCTCAGCTTTCATGAAAGTCGGGGATGTGAGGAACAAGACAGATATACTAAATACTTAGTCATTGTTGCACTTTTGTGCATGCAAGATCAATTATATGTTCTCAATAGAAAAGCCTGTAAGGTACATAGAGGGAGATTCATCCATAGAGTGAGGCTCATCCATTTGGCAAGGTAATTCCAACAACGGTAACTAATAACTCTGCCATGGTGTGGAGCTAGTCTGTAAAACAAGATTATTGCTAAAGGTCAGTCAGCCTGCAACATAGTCTCGAACCCAGACAGGGCTGAAGGGGGGTCTGGGTACGAGACTACCAGCAACATAGCCTCGTTTCTAGCCTCTCACTGTCACTGATGAAAGCTGGGGACGTGAGAGGCTGGGAACGAGGCTACCCGCTACATGTCCAGAAGTTAGCACTTATACTCTTCAGTCTCCCCAGTGTTTAGAATACTGACAGAATAACTCTGCTTTGCCTTACATGTTTAATGTAAGTATGTTACACACTAATACTCAGCCTCATTCCCATGCTACTGCCCCTGAAGAGGGAATGGCCTGGGAACGAAGCTTGACTGACCTATCGCCGAGGTTGGGACTACCGTGGGGAAGGTAGGTGGGTAGGGAGTGGAGAGGAAGGTCACTGATGGAAGAGAGGCTGGAGCTACTACTGCTGTGGGGGGGCTGGGGACTCTCTTCACGGTGAGAGGGAGAGAGTGCGTCCAGGTAGAAGATGGATCCTGTGCTTGGGTCGACATTGTCTGCCCATGAACCATCAATGCTAAACGAGAGGGAGAGAGAAAGGGAGGAAAGAGGAGAGGAGGAGGAAGGAAGGAGGAGGAGAGGGAGGGAGAGAGGAATGACGGAGAGAGGAAGTAGGAGAGAGGGATCAGGGAGGACGAAGGGGAGGAGAAAGAAATGAAAGATGACCGGTCAACCCTCTACATGATCCTTAATCAATACCCTACTCCAAAACGTATCAACTGACTTGTATTTCACGTCTGTTGTTTTAGCTTGGCTGGAGAGGAGCTGGGGCTGGGGTGGGGGTGGGGGTGGGGGAGGGACTTGCAGGCCCGCGCCAGAGACGTCGGGGAGCGACGCCGACATGGCCAGCTGCTTCTTACGGCCATGGCGGATCCGTCCCCGCCACGTCATTTACACACTGCTCTTCAGATGGTCAAGGTGCTCGATCTCAATGCAACCAGCCAGCCAGTATGCAGCCACAAGTCTAAAGGACTTCTAATTTAGCGAAGGTCGCCCAAATTTCTTTCTAATTAAACCGCACCAACAAAACAAGCAGGATCAGTGAGGATGGCTGCAATAAGATGTAAGTGTCGGATCTAGAATACCCGTAATGATTCCATTTTCCCCATGTTGTGATAACCCCCCTTTTCTTCTTTCTTATGCGTATAATTTTCAGCCCGCAGGGGACAGCGTTTTACCAATGCAGAAGAGGGGCCTGTGCCCAGGTATTAATTGCAAGTGGTAGTCACTTATAAGGTTTCCTGTTGAAGCATTTGTGACGGGGATCAAGATCTTTGATAGATTGGTGAAAATTACACTTGATTACCCTATCCCGAAGTTCTTGATCACTTGATTTACAGTGCTGCAAGTTCAAAGGGCATTACTCCTTAATTTTTGCCATTTGGAGGCCACCTTGATCTCTTGATCAACTCTTAAAAAGGACAATTGCTTGATTACCCTATCCCAAAGCTCTTGATCACTTGATTTACAGTGCTGCAGGTTCAAAGGGCATTACTCCTTAATTTGGAGGCCACCTTGATCTCTTGATCAACTCTTAAAAAGGACGATCACTTGATTGCTTCTACAGGAGACCATCTCTTGCATTGATATCATACTCAGGTTCTCGATAGCCTCGTTCCCTCCTTAGCGGGGAGAGCCTGGGAATGAGGCTAGGTTCTAGATGTACGTCAAATTTTTGCTCTTCTATCAATATTAAGGAAGGCTCCTGGGCGTCACCACGGTCATGTAGCGTTGCTACAGAGCCAGCCTCCGAGTGGGAGGGGTGGGGCTAAGAATGGTGATGAGGAGGAAGCTGGGGAGGTGGTTCTATCGGAGGCACAGCGACAACTTCAGGAGCTCCTTAGGAAGCAGCTGGACACTTCAGGCGTGACAGTGAAGGGGTAAGGTTGATTCACTGTACCCTCATTTCCTGGTCCCGCCCAGCTTCCTGTCACTTGGGTGAGGACAAAGCAATGGGGAGCAGGGTGGGGCCTTGGAACAAGGCTATTACACACCTCTGCCTAACAAGTGTGCCCTACCATGAGCTCATCCACTTCAGTTCATTGTCAGTCTCATTCCTAGACCCACAGCAAGTGGTACTGGAACCAACACTCAGTATGTACATGTAACTTCAAGCACGCAAGGAATGAGCTACTTTGCAAAGCACTCCTCTGGGGAGATCCATGTTATAAATCATGGTAGCTTCTACTAGCCTCATTCCCAGGCCACTCCCAGATTTTATCTCACAGCTGTGGAGAAAAATGCTGCGAGATTAAATCTGGGAGTGGCCTGGGAACGAGGCTAAGTTTCTACAATGTCATGTAGTTGTCTGCCTAAAGAAGCCCAAAAGGTGTACACAAAGTCACAACTCTTATAAAGGGTCTCCTTTTCCTCCCATACATGCAGGGCTCTTGACAGGAAGAAGGAATTTACTCCAGCAGTGTTGTACCAGCCATTGTCCCAGGAGGTACAGGGGCTAAGGTCACTGGAGCAGTACCAGAAGAGCGAGGAGGACCACAGTCGAGTTGACGACCTGCGACAAATGGGACTCGCAGCACATGAGATCGAGTGAGCAAACTAAACATGGGGTCAAAGTTTGAATGAGGATGACCCTCTAATCAAACAACTAATTTGTTGCTTGGATATATGGGATATAAAACATCAGTATTGTATTTGTGAATGCACAAAAAGGATCACATCATTTCATAAATGCACCAAGATTGTTGATAGGCAATACGTTTTTTTGATAGGTACAATGTACATACTACCATTTGTCTTCAAATGGACTTGAGGTAATGATCAGTCTCATTCTCAGACCACTGACTGTAGTGTTCAGTGGCCTGGGAATGAGACTGATCATCTCATTGGTAAAATCCCAGAAGCTTAGGGTAGTAAACCTCACCACCAGGCTAAAGCTCTCAGAGAAAGGCTTGTGTGCAGATGATGATGAGCCACCTGCAAAGAGGAACAAATTAGAACCACATCCTAAAGCCCAACAGGACAGAATCCAAGCTTTGCACGAGGTCAGCAGTTTTTAGCTTCATTACAGGCTGGATAGGAGAGTAAAAATACTTCCCTCCTCTCACACAGCCTGGAAACAAGGCTAAGCAGCTCTATATCTTGTGTACTCTGACTACATGAAGGTTGTGATCACACTTCTGTTCTGTTTCAGAAAATTGCCGAGAAAGAGAAACATCTTGAGGAGCCTGTTCTTTATGCCGGTGTCAAGCATATGAGCAGGTAGCCTCCTCCTCCTCCTCCTCCTCCTCCTCCTCCTCTCTCCTGCCCTATCAATCCTTCATCTCTTCCACTGCTACAGACATGCAATGGAAGTGGAGAGGAGCTTGTTCAGAGATTCCAATAGGGGAAACCCCTTACATCACCTCACAGTACAACGTATGTATTGAGGAAAAAATCCTTACATCACCTCACAGTACAACATATGTATTGGGGGAAAAAAATCCTTACATCACCTCATAGTGCAATGTATGTAGTAGGGAAAACCCCTTACATCACCTCATAGTACAATGTATGTAGTAGGGAAAACCCCTTACATCACCTCATAGTACAATGTATGTAGTGGGGAAAACTCCTTATACTATATACTCATAGTACAATGTATGTAGTGGGGGAAACCCTATGTAGTTTGTTGATGGGTGTAAATATTCTCTCACTTCAGACAACAAAAGAGACAACATGGCCTACCCTTCTAAGTATGTTATATGAGTTTGGTTTCAGTTTCAGGACTCAACTTCCTATCTTGTTTATCACCATTGTGTACAGGATCATGCCAACGGCTAGTGATGGGAAGAATAGTGAGACGATAGTTGCAACTAAAGTAGACGTATCTCAATCAGCAGTTGTGCCTAATGGAGGGGCAGTGGCCAATATGCCACTCCCCTTGCCTGTGCAGGTGATTGAGAGGAATCGCCTCACACTAGCTGAGATCTTAACTCTGCCAAGATTCCGAGGTTACAGACCCGGAGAGCCCAGCAAGGTTAGGGATAGCCTCAGGGATTTGTCACTTGCAGTGGGAGAAGTAGCCTCACGGCTCACGCCCAGACCTTCCCCGCCTCCAGTTTTAATTGTTGCAGCATTCAGAAGCAGGCATACTAGCCAGTGAAAGGCGTGTTTGTGTTTGAAGGTGAAGAGTTTGTATCACTGCAGGTGCTCTACTTGAAGAACCTTCACCCTAAGGTGTCTGAGGATGACCTTGCAGCAGTGTTTGGGCACTTCCGAGCCAGGGATGGGTTTCCAAGAGTACGGGTCTTGGTCGGCAGAATGAGAGGACAGGCTTTTGTGGAATTTGATGGTAAGGGGACATGCAGAGATGCAGTCTTTTCCATGATAAAAACTTGAGTCGGAGATCAATGTACCCCACTGTCTTCACCAGAGCCATAGCGATCAATGTCCAACCCTTTCTCTGCCTCAAACCCAGGCTTTCTGTTCCGGATTTTGTTTTGCAGCTTTGGAGAAAGTTGGTCAGTCTTTCTGCAAAGCTGTTTGTGAGACAAAATTGAGGAACGGCCTGGGAACAAGGCTACTCAAATGTTTGATTCTCCACTCTGCTGTTTTCTCTGTCAATATTAGCTGTTTTCTCTGTCAATATTAGCTGTTTTCTCTGTCTACATTACACAGCTGTTGAGACTGCTACCAAAGCTCTCCAACTAGTGAATGGTTATGTCATGAAAGGGAAGCCCGTGATCATTGCTTATGGACATGGAGACTCCAGCAGCTGACAAAACTGTCATAGCACACATTCATTGCCTTTACTTTCTTCCTCATCCCATCAGTCTGTTTTCTCAAGCTCATGATCTGGTTTACAATTCATGTGACACCTATCTTCCTTAGTCTTATTCCCATTTTCAGGCAAAAAGTAGTCTGGGCACGAGACTATTACCTTCCTATCCATATGATTAATTATAGATTCCCCAGCTGGCTCTTACACAAGCAGAAAGAAGGCTCTGTTCCATGCCAAAAAAAACTGCCATAAATAAGAATTGGGAAATTGGAGCAACATCCTGCAACCATTTAGCTAATGAATGATGTGTCTTTTCACTTTCACTATGATGATGACTGGTGAGACATTTAGTTAATGTAACAGCTAAACTTTCCAGTTTCAAGTTGGTAACAGAACCATTTCACTTTCAGTCCTATAATTATGTGTACAGCACTGGTGCATACCTCAGCTAGCTATACGGCAGCAGTTTCCATAGCAGTACTTCTCTCTTGTCCTTTCTGCCTTGCCTCCATGCCAGTTCTGTCCCTGGCCATGAGGGGCTTCATGGCAGACATTAAACTCTGGAAAAGAGTGGGAAACAGCAACTCCTGTGCGGCCAGCAGCTGTTTCACGCGATGGCGTTCCTGGGAGAAGTGTACAAGCATGTATATGTGAGGTTAGAAGGGAGGCAGAGAAGGAAAAAATAAAGCTACTTACCTTGGGTGCCTCGAAACAAGCTGGACAATTTTCAGGGATCACTGGTAAATGAACCTATATGAAGAACACAACACTATAATACCTGATAACATAATTACAATAATTGGGTCACCTTATCAGCAAAGTGTCTCAAATCCTTCTCCCTGGCGTAGACAAACGGTCGAATAACTCTCAAATCTCCTTCCCTAAAATGTCAATTGAGGATAGGAATAATCAATTTCAGAGTTACTTCAGTAAAAGCACCATCTATAAAATGTTTATTCTTCACAAGCAAAGAAGATAAGGGTTTGGATGTAAGACCTATAGCTATATACTCAGCTCTACAAGCATAAATGTGCATAGCTACATAAGCAGAGCCGAGCCTTGCAACTGACAAATAGCCAATAATACTTCAAGAATTATTTCTCACTCAGCACCAATGAAAATTTCCCAAAATGATTCGAATAGCCATCATGATCAGCAAGGGCACATTGACTACAAGGATGCCATCAGTAACATGTAATATACACACAGCACTTACTGCACAGTGTAGCTAGCTTTCATAGTTCTCAGAAACCCATTGTGAAAGGCAGACATGAGAAAGCTCTCTGCCAGGTCGTCCAGGTGTTGGCCCATAGCAAGAACATTGTAGCCTTCTCGTCTGGCACAGGTGTACAACCGGCCACGCTTCATCCGGGAGCAAAAACTGCAGATGGAAGCACATTCAGGCAAGGAGACTGCCTGCTGGAGGATTCCTGTGGACACAAAACAGAAACATATATATACTAGTTGTTGACCAATGATATGTATATGTACAGCACTCAGTGCACTGTATGTAACATCAATACACACTCGTCCCACCATGCACTCATCCCACCGTGCACAGTGCACTCGTCCCACCATGCACTCATCCCACCGTGCACAGTGCACTCATCCCACCGTGCACAGTGCACTCGTCCCACCATGCACTCATCCCACCGTGCACAGTGCACTCGTCCCACCATGCACTCATCCCACCGTGCACAGTGCACTCGTCCCACCATGCACTCATCCCACCGTGCACAGTGCACTCATCCCACCGTGCACAGTGCACTCGTCCCACCATGCACTCATCCCACCGTGCACAGTGCACTCATCCCACCGTGCACAGTGCACTCATCCCACCATGCACGGTGCACTCGTCCCACCGTACACTCATCCCACCGTGCACAGTGCACTCATCCCACCATGCACAGTGCACTCATCCCACCATGCACGGTGCACTCGTCCCACCGTACACTCATCCCACCGTGCACAGTGCACTCATCCCACCATGCACAGTGCACTCATCCCACCATGCACGGTGCACTCGTCCCACCATACACATGTACTGCCACACCATGATGGCAAAGTAAAGTCACTGTAGCCTCTTTCCAGGTCACATACAAGTAAAAAAAAAAATCAACATCTTAATTTCTAGTACCATGAGGCTATACTGTCACCCAAGCTCAGTACACAGTTGCTCCACAATGCATGATGGGATCAATTCACACTCAACCTACCATACACATGGAGTGAATTCACCATAGCAACCCTCATGCAATCCTTAGCTACATGTATAGCAAGGAACACATTGCAGCCTCATACACAGGCCACTTTTTCCTTCTCCCACATGGCCTGGGAACGAGGCTAACTTCAACATTGTACATAACCATTCGAGCTGTCCAGCAATGACCTTGTTCCTCATAGAAGTATGGCACCCCCAGTGCAGCAAGGTAACCAATGAGTGGTCGGGGATTGTAGGAAGAAGACATTGGGTCCACTGTCACAGCGCCAAGATCAAACTCCACTCCCTACAGATTTTGTGGAGAAAGGGTGGCTTTTGAAAGAAGCGAATGTTTCCCTAACAGAACACAGTAGTTTCTACTGCATGAGATGTAAAGCAGTACAGGAACACTCATTTCTTGTACAAAAATAGCTAGCCACTTGCAGATTTGAGTATTGCTGTGAATTGTATACAAAATAAAGACTGAAACGTTGCAAAGTTGGACGAATTGACAACTGCTCACAAGAATTGGTAATATTCAGACTATATCATAATATTGGTATGTAAGTAGATACGAAGATGAGCTGTGATGAGTCTGCTACAGTCACTCACTTTGGCCTTGGCAATAAACTGGTACTGGTGGAGAGTGTGGAGCAAGGAGAGAGAATCCTTTCCTCCTGAAAGGCACACCAGCACACGGTCACCAGGACAAATCATGCTGTACTCTTCAATGGCCTAAAGACATTCACACACAAGTGTGTAGAATGGTTTATACAACACAGACAGCAGGTCCATAGGAACATAACAGATAAGGCAGTTGTGAGTTTCAATTTTGAGTTATAATATTGAAAGTGTGATCATTCTATACCTACTAAGTGTACCATGTGGCTATACCTCTATAGTTGGTTTCATTATCCTTTTGGGTGGACAGTGGAATTTTGGTCTCCCATCCACTTTTGTTCCTACGTGGCAATCTTCAACGTCTTCCTCTCTGCTCTCCTTCACTGCCTTGCTGCTACATCTGCAGGGAAGTCCGTCTCCCTCGCTTGAATGAACCTCATCCACTGGAGAAACACAGTGGCTGTGTGCTGCTCTCTCATTCACTGTCTTGCTGTTGGCTCCTCTGACAACTTCTGAGCCATTTTGTCTCTTTGCAACAGATGTCGATAGTTTAGTTGTATTGCTGTGGGAACTAGAATGAGATGAAGATTCTTTGTTGCTACATGTAGAAATTTCTTCCTGTTCATGGCTTTCACCACAAGCTCCAATCTGAAGTTGCACTTCAAGAGGTGTATTTGCATGTTCTTTAACACTGGTAGCTTGCAACTCATTTCCACCAGTAGCAGAGGAGGAGTTGAGAGAGAGACTAGCAATATCATCTCTTTCAACTGCTTCTCTGCTTCTGTCAGGGTAGACAGTGCTTGTGGGTTGTGTGTAGTCGAGCTGTCTGCTAGGGTAATTCCTCGGCTGGAATGGGGGTATGACTGTAGGGAGAGGTTGTCCTAGCAGGTAGCACTGGGCCTCACTGGGCAAGAGAAACCAGCGGAGTAGCTCTGCTTCCTCTGAGAGAAAGAGGGACTGGTTTCCCAGAGACTTGGGATCAGCCTAAAGTTGGAAAGGATTGCCTAACGATGATAGGGAGGTAGAGGCAGCTATGTATGTAGACACATTGACACTGCCTCACCTTGAACTGAGATGCTTCTGCAAATACTTTCTCAGCTGCTAACAGCATTTCCTGATTGACATAGAATAGCCCTTCAACTTCACCTTAACCACAGGCAGACATAAGAAATCCTACCTCAAAGCTTGGAGGGGGACTCTCTGTAGACTGAGTGTAAACCATCTCCCCCGAGTCATACGAGATGGAGCTTAGCCAGCATCTGTCCCGGGAGAAATGGTGCCTGTGATGCCTAAACATTCCTGTTTCTGGATTGAACAAGTACTGTGTGTGCATGAGGAAGAAGGTACAAAGAGCTCAAGCATGCACAAATACTATCAACAAGTATGATCTAGCTGTGCACACAAAACAGTTCTCTTTCCTAGCTCAATAGTCAGGAGTACTTGAGTAGATAACTGAAGCTAGACTTCCCATGCATTTCTACCTCCCAAATGAAAGAATCAACATGCTCACTTGTGGCAGAAGTTTCCACCCATGCTTGGCTACCATGGCAACAGCCTTGATGACATAGTCCACAGAGGCTCTGCTCATGAAGTACGGGAAGCTCAGTCTAGTTACTCCAGGCCTGCAATGGTTAAGCTTCTCATAACTCATACACAATTGTAGTAACACTGAATGCTTGTTGTTACCTTAGTACTTCTCTTTCTGAATATTCCTGGTACCTTCGCAGATGGACTCGGTCCAAGCGACTAAACGGTATAAAACTGATAATGCTGCCACAGATAACAAAAAATAATCTAGAAGGGGGAGTATTCAGGTTTAACTCTCAGTGTATTCAGGTTTAACCCATTAGTGGAGCAAGAGCACATAAGAATGGGCGGCTCGAGTAAGAGCGTGTAACTTCAATAGAAGCCCATTGTCTGGTCAAAATTATTGAACCATACTAAAACTAGAACACCCGGTCACGTGATTAGCAACAATGGCTTATGTTTATGCAGCATGCATGCAGTACGTGTCACTATTTTTAGTACTGGCGGCAAATTCCAACCGGTTTCAAATTTTATGGAGTTACATGCTCTTACTCCAGCGGCCCGTTTTTATGCGCTCTTGGTGGAGGTACAGCACTACAGCTTTGGATCATGCCACACCAGGTTGGTGCTCAACACATATCTCCATTCCTTCTGTTAACCTGGGCATAGCATTGTAGTAGTATGTGCATAGCTCCACTGGTAGAAGTTGAAGAACTGAACAATGGTCAACCTAAACAGAGAGGAAGCCACTATGACTTACCTGTCTTCCATCACTAGAGCCTCATACTTCTTAGCCAATTCTTCACTGATCCCTAGCACACTCTGCACATATGAAGGTCCAGTATATCTCATTCTTTGTGCAGCGGCAGTGTTAGAGCATGAACATAGCTGACCTGAGCATAGGGGCCAGCACAAGAACATCCCCCTCGGGCTTGAACTCCGAAGAGATCATTGAGGAGAGAACACACAAAGTTCGGGTGCAGGAACCGGCCACTAGGAGGATGGCAAACCAGGAATGAGAACACAGGCAGCCTTGGAATGGAATGTGGACCAACCACCACCAGCTCCTGGACTGAGGCCCATTCTGAGAACACATGTTGGCATAGTTCCTCTTCTCGGGTCATGATCTGGTAGCTGCCAACTGCTTCCTTCAGCTGCATAGCTAGTCCAGCTCTAATTGAACCCACAATTGCAGGAGTCCCCCCTTCTTCCCTCATCTCTGCCTCCTTAAAGTAGCAATGGCTGGTTGGAGTGACCTACAAAAAAAGACACAGGATACAAAGTTAGACTACAATCAACTGTATACACTAATACATTAAACACAGGTTTGATACGAGATGCAAATAGAGGAAAGTGTAAAGCTGGCAGTCGCCTCATAACATCAAATGTGAACAGTTTTACCTGGGGGCAGTTGTTTTATAACATCAAACACGTTTTATTTCCAATAAGTTAAAGCAACATACAAGTACAATTCACTTTCCATACAGTTGAAACCAGACCCATCTAAGACAAATATGTATGCCCTGATTAGCTTAATGTCTTCATTTCAGGTTAATGACACAACTTACAAAGAACACTGTCCCTCCTCCACAGGAGTGTGGTGTGCTGTTCTCAAACAGTTGCTTCTTTGCCACAAGAATACCTACGTAACCAGCAGAAACACAAAACTATAGCCTTCATGTTTGTAAGAGCAATCCACGAGACAGGGATGTCAGTTTGGTATGGCTAAATTTATTGACCCTGTGGATGAGGTGGTAATTCCTAACATGAGAGTTCAAGTGAAACTGAAAGTAACAACATGAGAGGAACCATTCCAGTGACCAAGAGGATTGATTGTGGTGTATTGGTAGTCATGTGACCTTACCTGGAGAGTCTACTCCTCCGACAAACTTGTGCATGGAAAAGTAGATAGCATCCTTGTACACGACGTCTTTGTCCTCACTTCACATACATACATACATACATACATATACACATATATACATAACATACATGTGTGAAAGCATGCCATGCATAATCAAGCTAGATCCCTTTCACTCACTGAACACAGAACCAGATACCAGTCCACTTACGTCACTACAACTGGATTCATGTCAATCTTGACATATGGTGCTATAGAGCAAAATAAAATTGCCAATTGATCGAGCGAAAAAAACTAACAGCTCTCTACCTAAAAATTACTTTCAATTTCACTCTACATGTAGTATGGTCCGTTTACCTGCAGTTGCATAATCCCAAAAGGCCAGTGCACCATATTTGTGCAGCATGGCAGAGAAGGAGTTTGTGTCTGTTAGCACCCCTGTGATGTTGGAAGCTGCACTCAGTGCACCAATCAGCTTACGACTGCTGCAAGAATAGTGCTGGCGTGTATGTGTGTGTGTGTATGTGTGTGTGTATGTGTTTGGAAGGTAACATTTACAAAGCTGAGAATCAACAATTTTTGATGCAATAAGTAGTACCATGATAAGGCTGTATGCATACAATGTACTATTACACATACCTTTAGTTTTTGTTCCAGATCACTGATATCAACCTGCCCATTCCAGTCCTGTGCAATCCAGACGACCTAGTGATGAACAGAAACAGCACACGGTTAATCGCATTCCCAGACCTCCCATCCAACCTTCCATCAATCACTTGCAACACAGTTCACAATACAGTAAGCAACAGAAAGCTGTACAGAAAGAGGCTAGTACACTGTCGAGTATGTGAACAGGACTGAAAGGAATGCCCAACAGAGGGTGTACCACTCACCTCTGCACCAATCTCTTTCCATGGCAACAGATTAGAGTGGTGTTCAAAGGGACTCACAAACACAACCTGAAAAATAAAGAAACAAGACGTGTCTGGTCAAAGATGCCATAATCTTGCTGTGGAGGTCGCCTCCTTCAAATTAGAGCTTTCTTTGTTGCATGTTTTGTTTCACTAAAAGACTTCTAGTACAACTCACAGGTGGCTGTGATAAACCTGTAAGGTTAAGGCAGTGGATCAGTTTGTGGACTGCCCCCGTACACCCACTGCCTGCAAACACCACACAGTCTTTCTCGGACGCATTCACAGCATTGCGAATTATCAACCTAGATGAACATTATGCATCAAATTACTTTATGGTAGTCTGAATCTCGAACAACCAATCTCTTAGCCAAAGATTGTGCAGGCACGTTATACGAGGATATTCGCGAACAAATAAAGTGCACACAACGTCATCATAACTATATGCAACGTTTACTATTGTCTGTTTTGTACAGAGTGTCCAGCATTGTTGCCTGAAGAAGGTCCTACGGGACCGAAACGTTGCATATAGTTATGACAAAGTTGTGTGCACTCAAAGATTGATCTGACTATTCATTTGCGAATACCCACGTATGTTATCAAGTTAGGTGAGACCCCCAAGTCATGTGACTCCCCATCATTATTAGCCTCATTCCCAGGTCCCCACCTAGGTTCTCGTTGCTTCTTGGAACAAGGCCACATCACTAAGTACTATAGAGGAACCGCTTTAAAGCAGACACTTTGGTTCGTCCGATATTGTTCTTAGCATAGAAGTGTCTTTATTGCAGAGATTAAGTATTCTTGTCTTGTTTTGGGAAGTACAGGGGGTCCCCTCATTTTCAGCCCCCCACCCAACTTCCTGTTGTTTACCATACTGCAAGCTACAGAAAGCTGGGCGGGGTCTGAAAGTGGGGCTACTTAATCGTTATGGGAACCTGGGCTAACAACAATGGGTAGTCACATGTGAGAGAATGTCAAGAGTTCATCTTAACCTGGCCTCCTCCCTGAAGAACGTTGTCTGTCTTGAGGTGATAGTGGTTGTGGTGTGCGTGTTGCCATAGTGAGGGAGTACCTTGTCACGTATGTAATCTTCAATGAAACTTAGTGACCTGCAAAGTATATTAGGCCACAATCAGTAGCTATCTTCCAGTATGGGCACATATATAGCTACATATATAGCACAGCTGCTGGTCAGAACGTTGATTCACACATCTCACCATTGGAAACACACTTACTTTCCAGATGCAGTGTAATCTGTGTACACAACTGTGTGCATATACATGTGATATGGGGATGATGACTGCATTAATTTCTATCTGGCGTCAATCATGCAAGTACCTCTCTTAGTTCCAAAGGGTCCCTGTAGGGTAGAGTTATATCCTATCTGGGATTCCTCTATCTTCTGCAAGAGCTTCTCAACGTTAGAATGACGAGGGGCAGCCATAGTGCCCAAAGAACATGCGCCTCCAATTGAAGCCCATCACTTGCACGTCCACTGTACTGCATGCCGTTGCAGACTCATGAGACTGCGGTCGAATTGCCAAACACTCACAATATCGGTACGCATTCTGACTTTTTGCATATACTTAATGCTACATATTTTGCAAGGTATACGTAGCTAGCTGTTTCTCTCTGCATGCCGACTATACCATTCACTGCCACTCTTGATAGCTGTGCACATAGCTATATGGTACATCCCACATGCAGCATGTCAGCTTATGCATGAGTGTGATGTTTTATACACAGACGTACTCTTGGAATGAAGTATACGTAGCTAGCTGCTTCTCTCTGGATGCACACTACCGTCCACTGCCATTCAGTCTTGATAGCTGTACACATGGTATATCACATGCAGCATGTCAGCTACATGTACGCATTTTATACACAGACATTCTCTTGGAATGATGGCACTGTTCTGGAGCCGAGTGGCTGACTTCACCCAGCGGGGGATAGCAGTAGTACTCTTCAGTATGACGGTGGTTGGAACAGTGATACTAGCTCAGGGTGGCTACGGTGTGGTACGGAGACATCGAGAGAGAAAGGTACTTGAGAAGAGTGGAGAGACCACTGCAATAGTTAGTGCTGTAAATGTCCTTGTTTACTAAATCTTCCCTGCATGCATACTGCAAGCTGTGGTTAGCCTTCACCACGTCCAGCACTTGAGCTATTGAAACATTGTGTGTTTGTCGTACCGTAACGCAGGAAACCAAGGAGCAGGAGACTGGACACAGTACAGACACTAGTACTAAGAGATAGTTACCGATGATGCATAGGGGTATGTGCAGTCAATGATGTACATCATTGCCATTTTCCATTTCCCATAAAAGGGCATGAATATGACAGCATAATATCAATGTACAGTCATTGTGTAACTTTCTACATGTATTGAGAAATGATGTCACTTGCTCGGAGTCCGTAATAACGTTTACATTCAATTGCATATAAGTGGGTCGGGTTGCTACTGGAAGGAGTAGGAGAGGCTTGTAGAGGTTCCACACCACTTCCCTAGGAACTGCCACACATCCGCACACTCTTCCGTTTGAGACATCTGCAATCAGTACAAAGATTGTCATCATGTGATCTTATTCTGTACACTAAACTTTGAGCCGCCATCTTGGTGTACCGCATATACAGCCATTGACAGTAGATGCAATGCAGTGGTATTCTGTTTGCTGTAACATGCCATATAAGCTGTGTTGCTTTCCATTCACCAAGATCACTAGCTGTGCATGTAGAGCTTTTCGTGTAAAAGCTACTATCTCCATTGCACACCAACATATTTTTTTTCATCTTTGAAGGTGGTAACATCACACGAAAAGCTACTATCTCCATTGCACACCAACATATTTTTTTTCATCTTTGAAGGTGGTAACATCACACGAAAAGCTCTATATGCACAGCTAGATACAACACATGTCTCAGTCAGTACATCAGTATACCATCCTTGATGCTAAGTCCATGACATTACCTTGGTGACGGTGACAAACTTGTTCCAGTCCTCCTTATTGGCACACCGACCTCCCCTCTTGAACTGCACCTTGTGCCGCAGTACTGGATAGCCTGAGGGAGATTGTTAGTACCGTGTCAGCTAGTGGCCCTTGTCAGCCTCACAGTACACAGCTACACAATACACACAAAGTAGTAAATGCAACACAATTCAGTAAATTACTCAGTAAATTATATTACAACTCAGTATATCACAATACAACTCAGTATATCACAATACAACTCAGTATATCACAGTAGTCTCTAGTAAATCATAGTTGAGTACTTACTTTCATTGTGCAATAAAAAACGACGTCATCATGCGCTCTTGCTTACCAGTGATGACGCAGGGTAGTGAGGTGACCTCTGTGTGTGGACAGGTCAGGGATGCAACATAGGTTCCTCTCTCATCCTTTGGCAGTACTTGTTCCACTCTCTGGTCCATGGACACCGCTAGAACCCACTCCTTCACCTCCTCACGTTTGTCCTCCTAGCGTGTGTGTGTGTGTGTGTGTGAGGGGGGGGGGGGGGGGGGGGGGTTGACACTAAGGATAAAATAAGTGAGTGGATTTTAAATCTCTGGCATACAGTCTTGTTTGCAGTGAAACATTATTGCAAACTCTCCGAGCTACATAGTACTAGGATGAACTAAGGTCTTACTGGCAAGTAAGGCTGTTCTGGCAGAGGCACCTCAAATGGTATATCAGTCTCCATGAAGTCTGAGTTGTCCAGCATGTCCAGGGAACCCTCCTCAGTGGCCTTCAGGTGTGGGAAGTGGGAGGGGAGGAAGAAGGGGGAGGAAGGAGGGGAGGAAGGGGGAAGGAGGTTAGCAATATTGCAAAACCTGGTGGTACTTTAGCGTTCCTCCTTACCTCACAGAGATCCAGAAACCTGTTGAAGAAAACAAACGCCATGTTTTCCCAGTCAACAGCCTGGTGAGAGGAACAAGATAAAATGACATCATTCTGTACGTGTCTCACTTGTGTATGACCACCAAGACATAAATTGTGTAACTCCATTATACCACAAAATGTGGGCTGCAACTTAGCCAAGACTATGGCAGACCTTGCAGCTTTGTCCAGCCTCAAAGAATGCCTTGTCGGCTGGGAGAATGTTTGTGTGTCGGAGGAGAGAGATGGAGAGCTTGGACACAAGGGTCTTCAGCTGAGGAACCCCCAGGCAGGCAGCCCGCACAGCCAAGTAGTGTGTGATGAGCAAATGTTCCTCAAACTCCTGGTGTGCCAGACTACCTGCGTCAGCACTGTTCGACAACGCCTCCACCTAAACACACACACACAGTACCATGGAGTACAATGAGTCGGAGAAAGTGTGTGGCCTGGGGTACTAGGCTACACAGTAGTTAGACACCAAATCCAAGGGGACAAAGCTGCTATACATTTGATGACTATCTGATTATGTTACAACCTGTTTAGCTATCAGTGCACTCAACTAATTTGTTGAATGAAAGTGACAGCTTGAGAATAAACTCCCTCAAAATGTTATTTTGAAAAGTTGAAAGTCACTCTAATTTGTCACCGGTACCAGATCAAAAAGGAGCTTTCTCAAGCTGGGGGGAGGGAGGAAGGGGAGAGGAGGAGGAAGAGTAAGAGGAGGAGGGAGAGGAAGAGTAAGAGGAGGAGGGAGAGGAAGAGGGAGAGGAGGAGGAGGGGGAGAGGAGGAGGAGGGGGAGAGGAGAGGGAAAGGGGGGGAGGAGGGAGAGGAAGAGGAGAAAGTTACCAGCTCAAAGAGGAGGTTTCTTAGGCTGGCGTAAGTTGGGTAGCCGCTGATACCGTCCAACTGGGCACTGTACACCTCGAGACACAATCGCTTGTAGATGTTAAAATTCTGGAAACAGAAGTAACACTGATGTCATGAATGTAGAGCAATGTGTTTACAAATGAGTCACATCTCTCTTGCTAAGCATCTGTAGCTACCTGTGGGTTGGGGGGAGCCCCATACTTGCTAAACAGCTTCAGTGCTGACAGGGCAGCATTAGATTTGATCAGCTCTGCAGCATACAGAGCCACGTACTTGGACAGTATGTCGCCACCCTGCAGGGTCAGACAATGATAGAGATGGCCTTGGTGTGAGGAGTGGGGGGTATAACTTGGCCACAGCTGCACATCAGGTAAGTCAGAATTGAGAATTTGTACCTGTTTGTATGCTAGTTCTAGGCATTTGTCCCATTGTTTAGAGTTGGCATACATTCTGAGGGCACTGTCTGGGTCAACAGCCTGCATCTGAGAGGGAAGGGAAGGGAAGGGAAGGGGAGGGGAGGGGAGGGGAGGGGAGGGAAGGGGAGGGAAGGGAAGGGAAGGGAAGGGAAGGGGAGGGGAGGGGAGGGGAGGGGAGGGGAGGGGAGGGGAGGGGAGGGGAGGGGAGAGGAGGGGAGGGGAGGGGAGGGGAGGGGAGGGGAGGGGAGGGGAGGGGAGGGGAGGGGAGGGAAGGGAAGGGAAGGGAAGGGAAGGGAAGGGAAGGGAAGGGAAGGGAAGGGAAGGGAAGGGAAGGGAAGGGAAGGGGAGGGGAGGGAAGGGAAGGGGAGTAGTTGTGGATAGCACTGAATGCAGGGAGGTGAGACGGTAGCACACATGCATACCTCATCAGGCCTGTTCTCCTGCTTGAGATACTCAACATAAGCATCTTCTACATACTGCTCATATCTGCAGAGGGTGGGTATGGGGCAGCAGTGAGTCATGCTTACACAGAATTGTGTCTACAGCTGCATATCCAACAGTTTGTATGTTAACTAGGAGGAAGTTTGCTGGCAGCAAGACAAGTATGACAATGGCTATGATATCATAGAGGTGCCTCTCTCAACCTTGGAGCAATGTTCCTAGCAATGTCTTGGGCCTTCTCCCATGCCTCCCCCGCCATGAACATGTCCAGGGCTTCCTTCACCATCTCCACACTCAGATACAGCTCACCTGCCTACACACAAAGTATGAAATGTAATAGACTCACGAGAGAGAAACAAAAACTCTGGGACTCAACTATATTCATTACGAACTGCGTACCTGTACATATCTGCCCATGTTGGCCAGTCTGTCAGACACTAAAGCTACTACATCCACTGAGCGCTCTGGGACAAACTTTAGGGAGAGATCAACAGCCTGGGAGGGAAGAAAGGAAGGGGCAGACATATATCCAAATGTAGTGGTGGTACATATTTCTCTTCCCAAAACATTGGCTAGCATTATATCCAGGCAACGCAGGAGAAGGAAAAGTGTTTTCCTCCTCCCACATGGCCTGGTTACAAGGTTACTAGGCTAGAGAGAACAGTTTCGTGCGGTCGTATCTACAACTGCATCCTCGACTGTAACTGTATGTGCACCGACTGTATGTGCACCAACGGTATGTGCACCGACTGTATGTGCACCGACTGTATGTGCACCGACTGTATGTGCACCAACTGTATGTGCACCGACTGTATGTGCACCGACTGTATGTGCACCGACTGTATGTGCACCGACTGTATGTGCACCGACTGTAACTGAATGTGCACTGACTGTATATCCCCACCTTCTCCCATGTGTCCTGTAGGAGATCTTGGTCCTGGCAGTTCTGTGTAGTGAGCTGCAGATAAAAGTCGATTGCACGGGAGTACTCCCCACTCTGTTCCCACGTACGACCCTGTGCCAGAAGGTCCTCATAATTTCTGTAGCAGGAGGGAAGAGGAGGGGGGAAGGGAGAACACATCGTACCACCCATTTCAGTCTAGTCTAGGAGTCCTCTCTGTGTATGTTGTCTGTATGTTTGCCTGCAGTCTGTTCTCTGTCTGTCTGTCTGTCTGTCTGCTTGTCTGTCTGTTTGTCTGTCTGTCTGTTTGTCTGTATCTATCTATCTATCTATCTATCTATCTATCTATTCCATATACTCCGCGTACTTGCCACTCTTGGCAGCCAGCTCTCGTTGAAAGTCGTCCAGCTGCAGAATAAGAGAGACTGGTTCAATTAACACTTCCAGTTCAAACCTCGGCTACACAAGAGCTGGCAGGTGACCTTATGAGGCAGGTACTCCTTCACAATCCTCAGTGCATCACTCCACATATCAGCATCCTGTGCAACATCATAAGCAAATATGCTACGTACGAGTCTGTACACACAGTTGCTTCTCTCTCTCTCTCTCTCTCTCTCTAGAGTTGGCTAACCTTATAAAACTTGGCAGCTAGATCGGGTCTCTCGGCTCTCAGGAGGTACGTCTCTGCTTTCTGGAAGTCCTTCCGTTCAAATGCACCCCGGGCCTGTTAGCGAACAATGAACAGTTTTGACATACCATGATGTCATATAGTCTTGAAACCAGGGTCTGGTTCCAAGACTACATGTCATAGTGAAAAAGTGTCCTAGTGTGTTCTATGATGATTGTGCCTAGTGTGGTTTCTAGGCTCCTCTCCAGCTTTTCAGCCACATAATGTACAAAAATACATTATGCTTGTCATGTGATAGCCTCATACCCAGGCCTCGTTTTTCTGGGGAGGAGCCTGGGTATGAGGCTAGTTATGTGACTGAAATAGTGGGAAGGAGCAAAAATACATTATATGACAGAAAAACTTGGGAAGAGCCAGGAATGAGGTTAGTTTTCCCAACAGAACTCAATTGCAGCTCATATTTGTGCCATAAAACCTTTTTGCTACAATGATATCACGTCCTGACTCCTCTGGTGTAAATCATGTGTAGCATACAGAGAATGGTCTGTCCTGACCTGTCCCACCAGGACATCTGCCACACTGTCAGGACAGTGGAGCTCTGCGACCCTCTGAGCTGAGTCCCAGTCTTGCTGGTGAACATACATCAGGACAGCTTCTTTTGGTTTGCCAGCACGGACAAACTCCTCCTCTGCCTCCGCAAACTTGCCCTGAGGAGAGTGTGTGTGTGTGTGTGTGTGTGTGTGTGTGTGTGTGTGTGTGTGTGTGTGTGTGTGTGTGTGTGTGTGTGTGTGTGTGTGTGTGTGTGTGTGTGTGTGTGTGTGTGTGTGTGTGTGTGTGTGTGTGTGTGTGTGTGTGTGTGTGTGTGTGTGTGTGTGCATATTTTTTGAGCAGCAATGTAATCAGTACTAGGGTATGGATCAGCATTAGCCCTGTTCTCAGTCTCTCACACCCCCAGTGTTCATCACCTGCAGTAAGACGAAAGCTGAGGGTGTGGGAGGCTGGGAACAAGGCTAATGTGCCTGAAGAAGATTGAACAGTCGAAACGTCACATAATAAATGTGTTTGGTAAAAGTCCATTACTTGAGATTAATGTAGCTAATGTAGCATACATGTATGTTTACTATATGTATACACAGCCCACACCTCGTCTTCCAGGTAGAGGGCCCACTTGAGATGAATGTCTGGTAGTTTGGACTTGAGGGCCAATCGTGCAATGCTGAAGGCAAAGTCAAATGAGCTGGGGGAGGGAAGGAGAGAGGAAAGAAAGGGAAGGAGGAGGGAGGGAGGAGAGAGGGGAGGGAGGAGAGAGGGGAGGGAGGAGAGAGAAGGAAAAGGGATCAAGGGAGAGAGTGAGCAACAGCTAGTATTCACGCTCACTAGTTGTCGGTGGCATAATCAACAGCAGCCTCGAGGAGACCGAACTTGGTCAGCAGCTTTACTGCACTCTCACCCCCTGCACAAAGGAGGAGTGATAATAGTGCAGTATGCAAGGAGTATACATATATCCTAACCAAGATTCTTTGCCCAGAGGTACGCCACTTGGTTGGCAGCATTTGAGCCTCCATGACTTTTAGCCACCTGAAATTGAGAAATAGTTTGTAAATAATGTAGTATAGCCTCCAAAATCAGCAAAACAATTTAGGCTCTGATACTGTGATACACCGACCTCCCATGGTAATGCTACCCATGAGCCCAGTTTCCAAATAAGTCCACTCTCCTATCCTTTACTATATATCCCTTCCTCCCTTTGTCTTCCTTCCTCCCTCCTCCCTCCCCCTCCACCTCACTGTCCCTACCCTGTAGGCATCATCCCAGAGGTCCTTTGCGCGGTACATGTTGACTGCAGCCTTCCAATCCTTGGCCTCCACAAAGTGGTGCTCAGCCTGCCGATGTTGACCCTCTGACTCCAGTTCCTAGTGGTAGTGAGGGGGGGAAGGGAGGAGGTGAGGTGGGGGGTGGAGGAGGGAGGTAGACTCTCAGTTCAGCAAAAACAATTGTTGCATATACGTATTAACTTCAGATGCAGTTACAAACATCAACACATACCTTGGCCAAGTGCAGATGAGTGTCAACTAGCAGGTCATCATGGTAGGCTGCCACCAGCCGAACCATTGGGTCATACTGGAAGATCAGAACAAAAGTACTACACACTTAAAAGGACACACATGCACTCCCATGTACACATGCATGTACACATGCATGTACACACGCATGTACACACACACACACACACATGCACACACATACACATGCACGAACACACACACACACACAACACACACACACACACACACACACACACACAACACACACACACACACACACACACACACACACACACACACACACACACACACACACACACACACACACACACACACACACACACACACACACACACACACACACAAACCTGTTTATGTCTCTTGTACATACTGATAGCAAGGTCAGGCTCATCCACGATGACATACAGCTTCTCTGCCTCCCAGAGCTTGCCCTGATCCTCCAGCTCCCTTGCACGAGACACATACAACTGTCTCACCTCTGCTGTAGGCATGCACTCCACTGCAATCCGGTACGCCTCCTCCCATTTGTCTGCCTTGGTGTACATCTCCACCACCTCCTGGGACATCCCAGCCTTGATGTAATACTCCTCAGCGTGTTTATGGTCCTTGACCGAGGCATAGTGCTCAGCTATCTGCTTGTAATACTCTACGTTGGTCTCTGAGGGGTCCTGCATTTCAAGTATCTGGACTGCCTTACTCCACTGCCTTGCTTGGATTGCCGCCTCTACTGCCTTCTGTGAGCAACTAAAGAGAAAAGAAGGTTCAATTCAAGCTACGTATCGTCTCTTTCTTGCTCCCATACATTCACCACCTCTAGTCTAAGCAAAGACTGCTGCAGCTGGAGGTGGCAAAAAGAACAAAGCTATCAACTCTCACCCCATAGCTATCTTCCCCTAGCCTTATCCCTGGTCTTCCTCCTCCTAGCTATTGTTACTTGAAAACCCACTGTTGCAAGCAACAGGTAGAGTGGGTGAAAGGCCTGGAAATGGAGCTTCTCCCTCTTGTAGCAAGCAAATCAGGGACTGAAGGTGGCAAAGGGCTGGTAATTAACAAGGCTATCATCTTAGACTGCATAGCAACCTTTGGTACTGGATTCTCTAGCCTTGTCCCAGGCTCTCATCCTAGTTATTGTTACATGTAGTGCTGCAACCAACAATAGCTGGGGGTGGAAGCCCTGGAAATGCTGTTCTCCTTCTGTGCACTCACCCTGCCTCAATGTAGTGTGTGATGGCTGTGTCGTACTGCTTCTGTCTCACCAGGTGATCCCCCCACTGCTCCTCCAGACCTACCACCTCCACTGGGTAGGCCACCCTCGCCAGCTCCACTGCTCTGCGAAACACTGCCCCCTCCCGGTATGCCTCCATGGCTTGCTGGTAGGACCGGGCACGCTCATACAAATCCCCGGCCTTCTCATAGAGCCCAGCCTTCACCAAGAAGGAGGCAATTTGCTGCAGCAAATCAGGCTGACTGCTCAGCTCCTTAAAGAAGAAAAGAGTGAAGAGAGTAGTCACAAACTCGGGTTTCCCTTTTGAGATTTTATCTCACAGCTTTGGAGAAAAAAAAACTAATTTTTCAGAGCTGAATTCTCCGACAGACAACCTGGATTAGAGGCTAGGGACAGAGAATGTGGCAGGGGACTAAACTCAGTTCAACTTAGTACAACGTCTTTTCTCTCTGCTCACCTCATGCTGCATGACAAGGTGTGCTGCCCTCGCAGGGAGACCGGCCTTCATGTAGAGGGATATGGCAGTAGAGAGGTCTCCCTGCCCCTCCCTCACCTCCCCCGCCACCTCCTCCTGCCCACTCTCCAGCAGCCACTGGAAGTATGAGGAGCGCAGCGTCTCAAGATCCGGGTGACCCTGTGAGAGGGTTGATGTTCACACACGGGGGTGAGACAGTGTATACTAGTGTTCATTCAGTGAGATAGCTATATAGTGCTCTTACAAACAATTGTTATCTCAAGATGGTACATGTGTACTAGCTCTGATCTATAGGAGCACTATATATTCTCCATACAGTGTAAAATGTGCCCTTTGGGTTCAACCCATTGCCACACCCCCATTCTCACTGCCACTCATTCCTGGTATTACAAGGTACATGCATAAAATCATGAACTAAAATGTCAAACAAAAACATTATTGCTACAAAACCATCAATCAAAATGAAGATGGTACAACTAACTCAAGTGAGGTTGAAAGACACAGACCTGATGTGGGTACACATTTTGATGTGATAGGGGTTCTACGGCAATTGGCCTGGACTGTCATTGGATCAAGTGTGCACACAGCAACGTTACTAGTTGATACATACTCTGTAGTATATAAAAAATGAAATCTAGTCTAAAACGGGGTGTGCCAGCTTTCGGCCTTGGTCAGTGCTTGTGTCAGACTGCAGGCTGGAACTTCAGTGGAGAGGCCACTCCAAATGAAGAGAGTCGACAGAAACAGATCCAGAAAATCAAACAGGTGGTCCATGTTCACGCTGGCTTTAAACACAGGGTACTTTGGATCACTGGTGTCACCCCAGAAGACCAGAAGGTTACCTTCTAACTTATACGAGAAATGGGCGACAGCGTTACAAAGGTGGATCAATCCATGCACTTTTGCTTCATGTGTTCCATCATGTGGGGACTGCTTGTGTTTATCGTTTGCAATGTAAACCTCAGCTTCTTCTATGCAATTCTGAGCAAATTTCTCACACAGGGGGGAATACTCAACACCTTTGTCAGGTTTGCCGACATTCTTGTGTAGCTTCCCAACATCCTTGGTTATAGCTACTTTCCTAAAGGCCTCCCACGGAGTCACTAATGCACTGTACAACATCCCTCCGAGGAGCTCCTTGCAGAATATTTTCTCCCCCTGCAGCTCAGGGAGTACGGTGTCTGGAAACGTCATCTCTGAGCGATAGAGGCATAGGTAGATCTTTGAACTTTTGAGTCCTTCTTGGACTGCATGTTGAACGTTTGACAAGAGTTTGTTGAGGGGCCTCCTCCTCTCCATGATACAAGCAGTGCAACTAAACTAGACTGTCCTGGTATTATGACACAGTCGGTAAAGTGTGCTGACCAAAGGGACTAGTAAAACTACACTTCTGTCAGGAAATGACAACTCAGTGAACTGTAGCACAATTCGACTGTTGATGCAGTACTGTACAATGAAGCTCAATATTGACAGCCAAGATGCTAAAGTAAAACTGCTATTTGACACCAATGTAATAGTGCTACATGCAGAAACAGTACTGCACTAACCAGTGAACAATACAGAGAGTAGTACTCCACTGCCAATCTTGGTTATAAGACTCACACCTGACTAATATTAGATCTCTGCTATACTGCCAACTATGCACACATCTACTAGTTATTATACAGAACACTGCAGAAATGTGCAGATGTAGCTTTGCTCTCAAGTATTCACTACTAGACTTGTGGGGGGGAGCCATGGGTCACAGATAGTTGACTCACTATAAATATTCCTTCAATGAAATTGTCTAGCGTAACTGTGCCGTAATAATTTCATTATAAAAAGCACATAAAAGCTGTTATATGAATTTAATTGAGATTCCTCTATAGTACTCCCATGCGTAGCCATTTGCTCTATCAAGTTCTAGGCTTGTTAATTTGTTTGTTCATTTTTTGTTCCCTCCCTCCCTCACTCACCCACTTGCCTGCCTACCAACCTACTCACCCACCCACTTGCCTGCCTACCAACCTACTCACCCACCCATCCCCCACTCATCCACACCCACCCCCACTCATCCCACCCACCCACTACCCCCCACACATCCACACCCACCCACTCACCTCCACTCATCCACCCACTTACCCACCCACCCACCTCCCACTCTCCACACCCATCCCCCACCCACCCACACCCATGCAGGCCCACCTTCCCACTCACTCACCCTTGCTTCAGCCACAGCAATAGCGTCTTCCCATCTGTGCAGCTCTTGGTACATAGCCATGGCCTGTTCAACTTCTCCCTGTAGCCAATCGTATGAATACTCATAGAATGCACTAACGATGTATGGTGCATGCATTGGGATGTTCCTACCCTTTCCAGCAGTATAGATTCAGCCAGCTTGAACTGTTTGTTGAGTATGGCCAACTTGGCTTGCACCAGATAGTGGCTGCTACCATCCTGACCCTGCACACCGATATTGAAAACACAGACAGTGTATGTTATGATCCAGATGGTACAAGAGCACACGATGATGTCATTCCTATTGTGGTCGTCATGCGCTCTTGTGCACTGCTGTGTGTGACTGAGAGATGCAGGCATCATGTGTTATTGTTCATCAGAGTGTGGGTGTGTAAGAGGATGGGCGTAATCCCTTCTTTCTGCCTCGTTCCAGGACCACACAGTCTGGGAACGAGGTTAACCATATTAGTACTTCACTATTAGTACTTCACTACACTTTGAGCTATAGAGTACGACAGTTGCTGTGTGTGCTTACAGTTTCTGTGTGGATCTTGTCAGCAAGCTTGCCCACTTCACGCAAGTACCTTGCCTTTGCCACGTCACCAAGAGCTGCATAACACCTGGAAACGATGCACATGTGAGCTGAAACACATGCCACAAAGCACTCTGTAGCATGCCAATTTGTCAGTGAATACCTAAGCAAATTTATTTGGAACAAGGCTAAGCACTTGAGTATAACCTTCATCACTCAGGTAAAAATTATACTTCCCGCTGCTTTGGTTCAATTATCGGTTGTTTCCAGCAGTCGACTCAAACTAGAGCACAACCTCATCTGCTATGACCATACATCCTCATGCAGGTTCAACAGCTTGTGAAGACATGCCATTTTGTTGAGAAAGTCTCATGGACGCCTACCTCTCAGCGATCCTGAGATGCCTGGCCTGCAGTGTCAGATCTCCGAGGGTCTTCCACATGGCTTCTGTCTCACTGGTCATCTCAAGTGTCTCCAGAAAATTTAGTGCCCTCAGGTGGTCCCCGTCGTCAACGGCAGTGCCAAACTCGATCAGGCCTTCGTCTAGAGTGTAAGAGATGGTGTCCACGCCACTCTGTACAAGGACCTCTGTGCGCCCGTCATGTCGCTGCAAATCAACAACCTCGCCCTAAACAATAGAGAAGTGAAAGGAGGAGAATGATACTGCATGATCAAACAATCTAGTGATGATATCTTGCGCTTCTTTCCATGTAGTTTTCATCACAGCTAAAACTGTACTTCTACAACACATAATTAGTACACAAGCTATATGAAGTTTGAGATTCCTCTGTAGTACTCCGCCATTTCGCTGGTCTTGTACCCGGGCTTTCTAAAAGAAAATACATTAGTGTTATCCTACTGCGCTTGTTTCAATGTAACTTTTAAAACTACATTTTCCCTCCATAAAATGGTTAAAACTACATTTTCCCTCCATGTAACTCAGTGAAAACTATATTTTGTCCATGTAACTCTCACTAAAAGTGAAAACTATATTTTGTCCATGTAACTTTCAGAAACTATATTTCCCCTCAGTGTTAGTGCTACCCCTCCATTCAACCTCACTAAGAATTAACACTGTACTTCACTCCATTACTGCAACCTTTACTAAGTATTATCTTCAAGTGCTTCCCACCTTGATAGGGAACATGGTCACTTTCTCTGGCATCTCAATGTTGTACCAGACACACAGATTGCCTCTGTTCTGAGCCACCACCACGTCGCTCAGAGGCACCCACTATGGTGTGTGTGTGTGTGTGTGTGTGTGTGTGTGTGTGTGTGTGTGTGTGTGTGTGTGTGTGTGTGTGTGTGTGTGTGTGTGTGTGTGTGTGCGTGTATGTGTGTGTGTGTGTGTGTGTGTGTGTGTGTGTGTGTGTGTGTGCGTGTGCGTGTGCGTGTGCGTGTGTGTGTGTGTGTGCGCGTGCGCGTGCGTGTGTGTGTGTGTGTGTGTGTGTGCGTGTATGTGTGTGTGTGTGTGTGTGTGTGTGTGTGTGTGTGTGGTCATGGTACACATATGTGGATGTGCACAAAAATACGTGTATGTTACTGGCTAGATCTTCTTCATAAGAAAACCATGTTTGCAGCTGCACTAACCTGTACGTAGGAGCAGTAACTGAGGAGGGAGGTGCGCGACTGGGTCTCTATATCATACAGGTGGAGCTGGGAAGAGAGGAAATGAACTGTAAGCAACAAATTTGTTCTCAGTGATTACAAAAGCAAGAAGCTATGTAGCTCACTCTCAGCTTTTTGTCACGGAATAGTAGCTTCTTTCCTGTCTCATTCAGCTGGGGAAGAAAGGAGGTGGAGAGAGAGAAGATACTAGTAAAACGTCTAACATCAACTGTATCTGGATGTATGAAAACGTCTTTTGACTAGAACAACTAGCTCTCATTTAGAAAAATTGTCAAGAGGGGGCAAAAGTTGATGGTTAAAAAGTTTGGGGAGGCATCACCAGTCTTGTTCCCACACCTCACACTGTGTTCACAAGTTCCAAGGGGGGGGGGGGGAAATTCTGGCAAGGAAGGTAAATGCCCCCCCCTAAATGAAGCCCTGTTATGATTTGTATCTCACTATGAGATAAATGTGGATTTTTAAGGCCTGGGAAAGAGGTGACGTGGATCAATGTCACTAAATTTCAAAACCACATTGACGTACCTCCAACCAGTTGACTTTGCTGTCATGGGGGACTGTGGTGATGGTCACACCCACAAATAGGTCCACTAGTTGTGTGTTTGATGAGTCAGAGGAAGAGAGAGAGCAGAGAATATATCATAGTCTCAGTTTTGAACTTCGCAACCAGTATTTAGCTACGTATGTTGAGTATGATAAACTACGAGTTGATTTAATGCTTCTGTCTGATTGCCCCAACTGTCACTACGGCCTTCCAAAAGTGTTCTTGCTAACCTCAGACCACCTTAGAGCTAGTTATGAGTTACTGTCTCTCTCCTCACTGATGCATATGGTGTGCAGGTCCACCAGATAGGCCAGCTTCTTAGTCTGTTCGACGTCCTTTTGTTTCCGCTCGTTGATCCTCACGCTCAGGAGGTGGGGGTTCATGAACTCTGTTCTCACTGACCCCAGTATGTCGTTGATACCATACTCGACCAGAGTGAGCTCACCAGCATTGAAGATCATACACACCTGGAGAGGAGGGGACCCATATAAAACATGCATAACCACCCATTGGTCATGTGACCATTAGGAGTGTTTCATGTACGTGACATGGCATTCCCTTTATAGGACACGCATGGAACAAAAAAACCTTACATTCTCATTTTCAAAGTAAAACTTTTCGTTTCCTCCGGAGCCTTGCCATGCCACCTGTAGCAAAGGAGAAGATAAAAAAGGTAGTGCATCTGTGAATGTATCACAGCAACTGATAGTTGGCACTTATGGGATTGGGTTCCTACAAATGTAAAAACAAGGTGCAGTCAAGGGGCACATCAACTACAAAGCCATTGGTGCAGTACTAGAGTGATTTGCAAGTACACGTTGCTTGCCTTACTCTTGGCCCTGATAGCAAACACTTATTGGATTGGCATACACCAGGTGGCAATACAGCATTGAAGATGGTGAACAGATCTTGCTATATATTACCTAGTACCTCACTGAGCTTGCAGCTGGTCAGGTCCCCCAGGAGAAGAGTGTTTGAGGTGTGAGCCACCAGGTAGCGATCCTTCCCCATGATCTGCACTCGGTCAATCTGATGACAAAGAAGGAAGAGGGTCTAATTAGCCATTCAGGCAGACATCATACTTCAGAACTGCTTCAGAAAAGTGTTCTAGTACTAGTAGATACTGGCAAGACTATAATACTGATCTCACAGCTTGTATATTAATGGTTATTGCTAATTGTATGGCCGGGGAGTCTCCTGCAGCACTTGTTCTGATGTGATGCATTACCTCGTATCCATAGTGGGACTTCAGTACCACTCTTGTGCCAGTGCCAAGGTTTTTCACAATCACCTAGACGTCAACAAGTGTGTACGTACGTATGCACATACGTATGAAATAAATATAATACATATACACAAGTTACAGCGAATAGTGTCAAGGACTTATTGAGGTATCTCTGCAGTCGATGGACCTTGGTAACATACACTACACTACTGGTCTTGTACACGGGCTTTCTAACCCCACACCAAATCACAACTGAGCATGCGAATGACCGTTTATTGTGACAGGATCACCAGCCCTTCCCCTGCAAGCAACTGGGGTCAGAAGGCCTGAATATGAGGCTAATACAATATGGAGCTGCATGCATGAAACACTATAATTAACCACAAGTCACGAGTCCTACCTGGCTGAGGCCAACGTAGGTCATCTCAAACTTGTTCTTGTAGAGTACTCTCCTGAGACAGCAATCAAACAGCTCCACAGCACCACACAGAGAGCCCTAACGTGTGTGTGTGTGTGTGTGTGGGGGGGGGGGGGGTGTATATAGGCACTGCGACTTAACTTTGTTCTTCTCCTCCCTTGTCCTTACTGTTCATACCAGTCTCACAACTGAGCTGGGAATAATCATGGTCTTACTGCTAGCCCTTGTTCCTGAGCCTAGGCTGCTCTTTCAGTATTTTGCATCATGGATAATGAGGTAAGTCTGGAAACATACTATAACAGCTTTGTGCTTCTGGAAACAAGGGTAAGGGATAAAGTTTTGTTTCCAGGGAAAGAAATGTTAGAAACGTGTGGGAGACTATATAGTCTGAGGTACACTTGTATCTCAGACTTAGTTACCAGTAGAACGATGACTAGAGAAGGAACTAGGGGGGTGTTTTTGCCTCACCGCCACAAGCCTAGAGCCGTCTTTCTTCCAGGAGAGTGTGGTGATCGTGTAGAGACTGGAGATCTCCTTGGAAGGTGCCTCCTCCCACATATCTCGCCGTGGGGCCCAGTTGTACACACGGAGCCTGAGGAGGGGGAGGGGCAGGAGGGAGAAGATTCATTTCAATGCATACCGTCAACCATGATTGCTGACGTAATGGACTGAGAATTTGCAGATCTAGAGATGTATACCCTTTTCCTTTCCTCTTCTCCCTCTTCCCTTTTCCCCTCCCCTTTCCCCCACCCCTTTCCCCCCACCCCTATCCCTCCCTTTTTCTCCCTCCCTTCTCCCTTTTCTCTTCTGCCCACTCCCCTTCTCCCTCCTTTCTCTTTCTCTCCCCTCTCCCCTCTCCCCTCTTCCCTCTCCCACCTGTCAAAGCTGCCTAGCACAAAGGATTGCCCACTGGGGCTGCTGGCTGCACACATAAACTCTTTCTCATTGTCCTCCCGAGAATAGTCAAATTGCTGTACCACCTTGCCTGCAAAGAAAGAAAAACCCACATCACATGCACGGTATCCAAACACACAATGCATGCACACACACACCACACAGCAACTCACCATTAGCACCATAGACCAGCACCCTCCTATCACACCCAGCAGCCATGATGGTGGAGCTACCCCATGCCAGGGCATATGGGGGGCAGGGGTGCCGGCAAAGGGGACCCTGCAGGACAGACAGAAAGGATGTCTGCAAAATGATTGCATATTGTAGTTTTGGCTAGGTTCCGCAGAACAATTATGTGTCTCTCTGTACGCACACCTACCCCACTGGTGTCCTCAAGAGCTTTAACAATGTTAAACCATATTTAACAATCTCAGGCCTTCTCTCTCATTCTACCTCCCCTCCTCTGATGGCAGATGTGAAATGGAAGAATGGGTGTAGCTGATCTGTAGGCTTACTTGAGCTACATGGACACCTAAAGGTGTTGTACAATGTTCTCACGGTTATTGGTTATTTCAGTGAGTATGAAACTGTGCAGCTAGACTGCTATATGTATAAGTCTTCCATATACAACTGCCATCCTGCTCACCCTTGCCAGGCCACTTCCCTCATCCTCGAAAAAGTATCGTACGATGGTTCCATCCGCATGGCCCGAGATGATTCCTTTACCAGAGGGACTGTAAGAAATAAAGTAAATGTTGTTTGTAAGAGTGCTGATGTCACCTCACCTGCCTAGCCTTGCTCCCTGGCTCTTTCCCATCTCTAGATTTATTTTGTACTGCAGGCAGTGGCCTAGGCTGCATTAGCCTCGTTCCCAGCCCATCACTTGCAGTCCTGGGAATGAGACTATGGCTGCAGTGCCTTCCCATGAGTATTTACGTAAGTTGTCTATCTCCAAGCACCTCATTGCTAGGGAGACAACGTAGGAATCTGTGGCATAGATTGTCTGGGATTTGCTTCCCTTGGCTCCAGCCATCCGAACCTGCACAAAGAAACAAAGAATAAGTCAGACGGGCAGACTGAGTGAAAATGAGTGTGTAGGGCTTACCTTGCCATCTGCAAGGCCAAAAACAAAGGAGGGCTGCTGAGGGGGCCACACAAGGCTGGTGACGGCACTCTGCAGTATGATCTTGTTGCAAATCACCTTCTTCTCTCCCCTACAGTGGCAGAAAGAGTGGTCACATGACAGGCTCTGAGCTCTAGCTAGGCTCTTTCCCAGAAAGAGGAAGTGACCCTGGGTAAGCTCTAGCTGCAAGACCTAATGATCCATTTTCTTCCTCTTCAATGTTTGGAGGGCAAGATCAGAGCAAAATTATGAGTATGAATTTGTGATCAGAATTGACTCATGTGGCTATGTTCAGTTCTTTTATATTGTGACATAATAGGTTATGAGCAGAGCAAATACTTGTTATGATTCGGACTATCTACTAGCATGATGCTGTAAGTGTATGATTTGCAAGCCTTGTACCCAGGCCGTGTGGGAGGAGAGAAACGTGTGGGAGGAGAGAAACGTGTGGGAGGAGAGAAACGTTTCTCTCCTCCCACACGGCCTGGGTACGAGGCTAATGAATGCACAAACAAGTACCAATTCTCTCCAATGCGGTAGACATAGATGATGTTGTCTGTCTGTCCGATGGCTATTTTGGTGGAGTCGGGGGAGAAGGCCAAGGACGTCACCTGGTAAGACTTCTTTCCAAGCTGTCATGACAGAAAGCAACTTGAATTGTAACCCCTTCGAAACATGTTTCATTAGCCAGTCATTTTGCTTTAGAACATCATACCTCAGCTGGACACATTTGATGTTATGAGGCAAGAAAGTGAAAAACCAGTAGCTGCCAGGAATTGAACCCAGGAGCACAAGCCAGATGTCCTGGGTTCAATTTCTGGCAACTGCTGGCTTTTGGCTTAAACTACACCCTGAGTGTTGCCTAGTGTCCTAAATTATAGCTTCTTGCTTTCTGTCTTGGTCTCATACCCAGACTACAGTACTGAGAAAATACAGTATGGGAATGAGACTACCTTCAGTTACTGCAAGCAACAAAACCTGAGTGAAGACCTGGGAATGAGGCTTGTGCTATCGCTTACACTACCTGTGAGTGGGTGTGGAATGGAATATCATGCAATGCTATCCTTTTGAGGCTAGCAACATACACTCGAATCAGCTGGTTTGGTTGCAAACTTGTCCCTCTTCTCTCCTTGCTCATCAAAGAGCAGCACAACTCGATCCACAGTGCACACCGCCAGTTTGCTATTGTTGGGAGCCCAGGCCATTGCAGTTACTTTAGCCGCACCCTCCTACAGTGCAGAGAACCATAGATAATATACCTCATTATCTATGAGAGAACCCACAGACAACATATATTCTAAATATTGCGCCCTGACATTATAGAGCCATTTTTCGCCTGCAGCGGCAAACTGCAAGATAATCGGATCTTACCTGAGGCGCCATTAAAGTCTTGAGGTGTTTTAGATGCATTCTGAGGAAGATCTAGTGCTCTTTGTTCTTCTCGCATGCAAACTTTGCCAGAACAAGTACTTGTCTTGTGTCCCAGCACTTGTGGCCAATTTGTGTTTACTAATCATTGAGTCGCTAGGATACCAATCATTGATTATATCATGTGATACTCTTGTGATAATCATGTGACCAAGCGCACGTGCTTGGCGAAAAACATTACGAAAGGAGCGCCGGCTGGTTTGGGGCAGTTTGCGCTGGTAGAGAGCTGTTTGAGTTGCCTTTGTTGCTGAGTCACTTCCTCTCTACCTGCACCATAAGTTGCACAAGACAACATTGCAACCACAGAACTAATCTTCTTGTTCTTAATTGTTTTCCAGCTATTTATAATATGCTAGGTGAGTTTTGAGATTTGCAGCTGCAAAGCTCATGGATAATATAGGCTCTCTTGTAGACCAGCCATTAAGTTGAAGAGACTTTCATTTTAAAAGCCAACTGTAATTTGTATACCGTATTAGGCTACTATTTGTTGCATGTTTATAGTTTATCATTGGAGTGGAAAAGGACACTGAAATCGCCATGTAAATGATGTATTCAGAATATAAGATCAATAAAGTTCATAGCAATGGCGACATAATGGCAGAGAAGCGGGCCCCAAAAACAAGAAAGGGTGTGAGCATAGGATGAGAAATTAATATACAACAAATAGTGGCTTTATCCATGGCAGGATTTGTGTAATTTTGACAGCTGGGGGACCTAGTTGCATAATTTGATTCAAAATTTTATCGCAGGTGGTGGATTAGGTGGTGGTGGTGGCATTTTTGGCCAGCAGTCTCCTCAAGTGGGAGGGGGGCTAGGATTGGGCCGTGGAACCGGGCTGGGGGGAGGCCTGGGAGGAGCCAACACGAGCGGTGGACTGTTTGGAAATCGACCAAGTGGTGGGCTGTTTAACACTGCTACCACCCAAGGAGGCCTTGGAGGAGGGGGCCTGTTTGGTCAGACCCCTCAGAGCCAAGCACCTGGAACTGGAGGACTGTTTGGAAATTCAACCTTTGGTACAGGGGGACTGGGGAGCGGGACAGCCGGAGGGGGCCTGTTTCAGACCCCTGCACAAAGTGAGGAGGGTTGGGAGTGTAGCCTTAACCTAGGCATTCCATTTTGAATTTTGGTTTTGGAATGTTCAGCATTAGGGGAGTGTGTGTGTGTGTGTGTGTGTGTGTGTGAGTGCATGCATGCATGTGGGGAGGTGTGTATGAGTGCATGTGTGTGTGTGTGTGTGTGTCTGTGTGTGCGTGTGTTTGTGCATGTGTATGGGAAGGTGTGTATAAGTGCATGTGTATGTGTGTGTGTGTGCATGTGTGTGCATGCAGTGGGGATTGCCACTATAAATCTGAGGCATCTCTTTGGGGGTTTCTAGTTATTTTTTTTTCAAGCTCAGATACCTGTACTTGGGGGACTGAAAAATCTGTCCACTTTACAGAATGATGAAGTGTCTGCATTTCCATGTTAATTTTTTCATAGCTAAGCTGTCGTGTTTCTTCTCTGCAGGTGGTCTAGGAATGCAGCAGAAGCCAGGAGGGTTTGGTGGTGGAGGACTGTTTGGTCAAAGCCCTGCCCTTGGTGTAGGAGGAGGAGGAGGACTGCAGCTGCAAGGGGCTGGAGGACTGTTTGGCCAAACAGCCCAGCAATCATCACTGTTCAAGTCTGGTGCAACTGGCCTTGGCGCTACTGGGGGGTTGTTTGGTGGACCTGGGGTTGGAGGAGGTGAGATTGTGTGTGTGTGTGTGTGTGTGCGTGTGTGTGTGTATGTATGTGTTTGTGTGTGTGTATGAATGTGTGTGTGTGCGTGTGTGTGCGTGTGTGTGTGTGTTTGTGTGTGTGTATGTGTGCGTGTGTGCGTGCGTGCGTGCGTGTGTGTGCGTGCGTGCGTGCATGCGTGCGTGTGTGTGTGTGTGCGTGTGTGCGTGCGTGTGTGTGTGTGTGTGCGTGCGTGCGTGTGTGTGTGTGTGTGTGCGTGTGTGCATGCATGTGTGTGCGCATGTGTGTGTGCGTGTGTGCATGCGCGTACATGCACGCATGTGTGCACACACACATTGCATGTCTATGATGATACAAAATTTATAAAAAATTACCTTGTGAAGACTTCCCACTACATGATACATTGATTGACTGTGATGTGGATTGTATGAAGAGAATTGTCAAGGGATGCTTGTTCCATGTACTCCACAGGCCTTGGTCCACTCACGCAAGGAACCCCGGTCAAGTTCGAGGTAATGTTGCACTGTGAAAGATACGACCACTGGCTCTTCCAGTATAGAATCTTGTTTTTCAGTATGAGAACAGATGATTGAGTGTGGCTATAGGCCATTAAGTGTGTACAGTGGAACCTCCCTTAACAGACATTCTCTATAGCAGACACCTCATTATACAGGACAAAATATTGATTTATTTGCAGAGTTGAATGATGGCGAAAAAAGACATTGAGATCCAGCCAGGATTCGAACCTGGGTCCTCTGAACTCCGGTCAGATGCTCTTACCAACTGAGCCCGGTACTAACCATGCAGAGTTACAGAGTTAGCCTAAAGATCCAGCCTGAGAATCGAACAGTGTCTATGGATAAATGCCATCTATCCTCTGCTCCAATGATGAACTCCAGTGGCTCAGTTGGTAAAGAGCATCTGACCGGAATTCAGAGGACCCAGGTTTGAATCCTGGCTGGATCTCAATGTCTTTTTCGCCACAGGACAAAATGTTGCGGTCCGGATTGAATTTGTATTACGCGTAATACTTTACAGCTCTCCGAAATGCGGACATCTTGCTATTCCATACCTGGACTGTACAAAATTCACTCGATAATGCGGATGCTGGTAGGCCTCTCACACAAGATTGTCCGGCACCACTGATTGATTCACCAACTGGACATTACACTAACACTGGTACGCATAGTTCTAGCCTCTGGTTATCCTTTCTTGCCATCATACAGCAAGGGAGAGCTCTGGAACGCTCCTTCATAGCACTCAACAGCACGACTACGCACGCCTACCGGAAATATACTGGAAACCTCCGAAGTAGGGACACCTCTTTACTCAGGACACTTTAGATGGCACCAATGGTGTCCGCATTATAGAGGTTCCACTGTATATCTAGAACTGCTGCATTTTAGTATATTCTGTTTTTTTTTCCTAGCCGGTGAAAGGTACTGACTCGGTAGTGAAGAATGGTATCAACACTCAAGTGAGCACAAACCTGCAGTGTATCACAGCCATGAACCAGTACAACCAGGAGGGAAAGTGCGTTGAGGTATGTACATCATGATTCTCTCATGCTTTAGCAGGAGGCTAGACTAAGCTTGTGTCAGTGCAGCATGTTTAGCCGCAGTTGGTAGTAGCTGCCCTGGGAGGACAGATGGCAGCATGTTAAGCTATTCTCTGCAATTAAATTGAGTTGGGCTTTAGCATATAAATATAGCAGTCCTGGGTAGAAATTGAGCATGATTTCGTTATGTATTTCAATTTTACAATTTAAAGCATTTCAACATCTGTGCAGTGTGTATGAGCGCCATCTTTGATTTTAACTCTTGACTATCACATAAGCTGCAGCCCAGTTTATTGGTGTGCTTGTACGCATGTACTGGGAAAAAAACAGGCCCTTGAATTGTTAGAGCTAAAGGTAGTACCTACAGTACATGTAGGTATACAGACTTATAAATGACAATTTGGTTGGAAGAAAGATTTGGTAATTCTTGTCTCATCTCTTCTGGATGCAGGAACTTCGTCTTGAAGACTATTTGGCTGGTCGGAAAGGTCCAACAGGTGGAATGGTGGGCGGTGGTCTGGTTGGCAACCAGATGGGGAGCCTAGGCCTCGGCGGTGGTGGTGGCGGTCTGGGGGGAGGGATTGGAGGAGGGGGACTGTTTGGACAACAGAACAAGACCCTTGGTGGTGGTGAGTTGCCCGACATTCAGGCCGTGAGACATTCTCATACATGTTTCTCTTTCTCTCCAGGTCTGGGTGGTACCGGGTTGTTTAGTGGTCAGCAACAGCAGTCCCAAGGCCTTGGAGGAGGTGGACTCTTTGGTACTCAGCCAAAGCCCACTGGGGGGCTCTTTGGTGCTACGCCTGGACAGAACAAGGGTCTTGGAGGAGGCCTTGGCGGTGGACTTGGGACTGGGGGTGGCCTCTTTAGCCAGCAGCAGGTGAGCCAGTCTGGGGGGCTCTTTGGAAACCCTGGAGGAGGAGGAGGAGGGCTGTTCAGCCAGGCAGGCAACGTTGGTCAGTCAATGGGCCTCGGGGGACTTGGAGGACAGCCGGGGGTAAGCTGCGCAATGAAGGAGGTGTTGTAGCTATGTATTATTGGTCCTTGAGACAACACAGAGTGTAGATTTGAAACTTGTCTTGTTTGTTCTTTGTTTTATCTTAGCTGGGAGGAGGTGGTTTGTTTGGCAACAAGGCCCAGCAAGGACTGGGGCCGGGTATGCTGGGAGGAGGAGGAGGGCTGGGAGGCCTGTCTGGTGGAACGTCGGGCCTGGGGCTAGGAGGTGAGCAAGCTAGCTAGTGTGCGTCCATGTACTTGCAACACATAGCTACATGTAACCGGATAGAAACTGAATATTATTCCCTCGTGTACTTCACCATGTCACACCACGTTTGAAGTACTGTATCGCTGAACTTCCATTGAAGGTGGGGCTCATAAATACTACAAGAGTGCATAAGAATTAGTCTCGTGCCCAGACCCTCTCCTCGCGGGTGGGGCTCATAAGTACTACGAGACTATATAAGAATGGGCGGCTTGAGTAAGAGCATGTAACTCCAATAGAAGCCCATAGTTCGGTCAAAATTATTGAACCATACTAAAAATAGAACACCCGGTTACGTGCTTGGCAACAATGGCTTATGTCTATGTGCAGCATGCGCAGTACGTGTTACTATTTTTAGTACTGGCGGTAAATTCCGACCGGTTTCAAATTTTACAGGTATCTGTGAAACAGGTGTTAGTCCTACCCTTACAGAAGCTCATTGATATAGTGCTTCGAATGGCAATGATGTCAGTGAAATAAGCGACAGAATAATATATCCAGGATCGCCATGACTGGTTTCAGTCTATATATACATACTTCATTGGTGGGAGACGTTATCATTGGTGAACAGTGTACAATGATGTCATTGATATACACAATGTCATTAGTGAATGATGATGTCACTGTTGTGTTACCAGGACTTGGTGGTCTACAGACATCACAGCAAAGTACTCTGGGTGGAGGGCTGTTCAACAAAGGGCTCGGGCAGCCAGGAGGACTGGGAACCGGACTAAGTAAGAGTGGAAATGATCAAATTTATTTACTGCACACAACTCTTGCAATATTTACCCCGCATGTGCATGCAGGAAGGGGTTTTAAGCAATCAGCTTTGTCTGTTTGCCTGTCAGTTTTTCAGTTTGTCAGTACAGTGAATTTGTTTTTCTGCACACCATAACACGTGAAAGTAACACTCTGCTATTTATTTTACGTTTTTTTTTTCTTTGCAGCTCTTGGTCAAACCAGTCAAGCTGGGCAGTTCGGTGGAGGGTTGGGCCTGGGTGGAGGTCTGGGGGTGGGTGGACTGGGAACTGGCCTGACTGGTGGTGGGTTGGGTGGAATGGGATTGGGACAGAACAAGTTTGGTGGTGGAGGAGGAACAGGCCTGCTGTCCACTGGTCAGATGCTAGGAACAGGACCTACACAACTAGGGACAGGTAATACATTGAAGCAGATTGAACGGTGATTTTTAAGCATGAAGCATCCAATTGCAAGAGCGTTAACCATGTGAGTTGAAGAATAAACTTCAAAGCTTCTGCAGGTTGTTCTTCCGCATGTTGCAAGAAAGTTTTAAATATGTCCACAACTAAGTTTTGTGATGGTTTGCGGTACAAGTGACCTTGGAATTACGTCTATGACTTTCTCTTGCTCTGACAGGATTTGGAGGCCCGACTAATGCTCTAAATGCCAACATGTAAGTGACTGGGTGCCATTGGCCAGACAACATGTACCGTAGTGTCCCGCAAATACGCCCCCCCTCGCGCATAAGCCCCCCCCTGCATTTTTAGCGCAAAGTCTTGCAGAGGTATTTTTATGTGCATAAGCCCCCCCCAACCAGCGAATGGCAGTGCAAGAACGAAGCCAGCATCCACAGAACTGGTAAACATTTCTCGATCGATCACAAGCGTGTTCGCGAGTGGTGTCAAAAGTACAGTCTGCTGAAAGGACAAACCTGTGGAGCACTTGGAGAGTGTTGCCGCCTTTGCTGTGGGCGGGGCACCGGAAGGGAGGGCGTAATCACGAGAGAAAATGTCGCATCCCGCGTATAAGCCCCCCTGCGCTGTGTACTAAGGCTAAGGTTGCAAAAGGGGGGGACGTATTTGCGGGACACTACAGTAAGTGACTGGGTGCCATTGGCCAGACAACATATAAGTGACTGGGTGCCATTGGCCAGACAACATGTAAGTGACTGGGTGCCATTGGCCAGACAACATGTAAGTGACTGGGTGCCATTGGCCAGACAACTTGTAAGTGACTGGGTGCCATTGGCCCAACAACATGTAAGTGACTGGGTGCCATTGGCCAGACAACATATAAGTGACTGGGTGCCATTGGCCTGACAGTGCAGTTACTATAGACTTTAGGTTGGTTGTCCACAGGTAAAAATCAATTTCTAAAATCTGACCACTAAATTTTATTGGATGGTATTATCTTTGACAACCAAACCTGAATTTACGGTGTCAGATTTTTACTTAATTCTCCTCACTTTCTCCCCCTCCCATCTGCTGTGGTTGCCATGGTTACAGGGGCCAGAGCCAGCTGCAGACGCTGACTGCCCAGCAGCAACAGGCCCAACTACAACAGCAACTGGAGGTTCTCGCCAACTCACCTTTCGGAGACTCTCCTCTCTTCAGGAGTGCTGTATCGGTGAGCAAAATGTTGATGGTGCATTTTTACAAGTTTGACTCCCTCCCAAGATTACTGACTTTTGCATGATAATATCCAAGGCAAATATCCTGACTCGTGCAGGTCTGGATACTGTTCATTCACAGTCAGGTGTATATGAAGACCTGTGTTAGATGTATGGACATATGTTGTGTAGTTTTTTCTGCAGGACAAAATGCAGCCTAATGTCTGTGCATAATGCACAGACAGTTGACCTGCAGGACAAAATGCAGCCTACTGTGTGCATAATACACAAGACGGTTGACTTGCAGGACAAAATGCAGCCTAATGTCTGTGCATAATGCACAGACAGTTGACCTGCAGGACAAAATGCAGCCTAATGTCTATACATAATACACCGACAGTTGACCTGCAGGACAAAAGGCCAATCGGTAATGAGGGCTGATGATTGCCTAGTGGTTGCTAACTCAGTGACCCAAGCAATATCAGCTCAAGCCAGTAACTCTAGGTTGTGTTCCCAGCAACTGCCGGTTGTCACCTAACCTCTTACTCACCTTGTATCACTGAGTGTGTATTATTTTAATGCATGCTATGTTGGACCCCACAGGATGCTGCAAAACACCAGAAAACCAAGGGCAGCTCCACCCCTCTTGCTACCAAGGCAACTGCCACACCCACTCCTCACTATAAGCTGAACATGCGTCCCACGGCCAAGTTTCATCCCATCTCCCTCAGCTCCCCGTCTCGTCACCATGACAAACAGCGACTGTTTGAAGGACTGGAAGACTCCATTGGGGGTGGAGGAGGAGGGGGAGGCAGCGAGACATTTGTTCCTCGCAGGAGCATCAAGAAACTAAACATTAAACCCAAACCAACTCAGGTACAGGGTAGCCCTGTCCCAAGGCTCCTCCCCCAGCTTTTACTTTTTGTGCAGAATGTGACAAAAGCCAGGGTGGAACCTGGGAACAAGGCTATGTACAGAGTACTATCGCAAAGTTTCTAATTTAGCAGATATTCTGAATTTATTCTTGTGAATGGTTACCGTCACCCCAGAGGTACATATATATATTTCCCTCTCCTGACTCCAGCCTGGAAGTCCCCTGCCTGACTCCACCACGCCTCCTCATAAGGCACCAGAGTTCACTTCAGCACCCTCACCCCAACCTCCAGAGGGAAGTCCAGCACTAACCTCCCCCCCTCCCACTGGCACTCCCTCACCCCAGAAGGCATTTCCAGTGACCTCCCCACCGCCCACTGACCCCCAGGACGAGAGCATTGAAAGCCCCGAGCTGACTCTGGGAACCTCCTATGCCAACCCTCTCAGGAGACCAATACCACAGAGGTAAGTTTCATCTTGGATGATCTGACGATGTGTGTGTGTACGTGTGGCAGTCCTGAAACAAACATTATTCGATCACGTATGCATTACCATGTTCACCGTTCGCTGAACTTCTGTTACAAGCAAGGCGCATACGTGTAGAAGCATCTACATCGGACGCATCAGTATAGCGAGCCCCACCAAAAATTACAGTGATATGGCGTTTCGAAATGCAGTAATGAATGTGATTGAACGATGTGACAGAATAGTATTATGTTGTTGAGCTTAGCTGTTTCTCTTGCTTGTTGAAAATTACCTGCCTTTCAGCGAATGGTCGAACTAGTAGGGCACTACAGCTATATCACATGGTTGATCATGCTTCGACCTTTCTCTCTCTCTCTCTCTCCTTCCGCTCTCTCTCTCTCTCACTCCTTCCCCTCTCTCTCTCTCTCACTCCTTCCCCTCTCTCTCTCTCTCACTCCTTCCCCTCTCTCTCTCTCTCACTCCTTCCCCTCTCTCTCTCTCTCACTCCTTCCCCTCTCTCTCTCTCTCACTCCTTCCCCTCTCTCTCTCTCCTTCACACACACACCACCTGTATCAGACCGGACCCTCCAGCACTAGACGGCACCTACACCAAGTTCACCAACCAGGCTACACCCTCCTCCACCACAACCAGCCCCCACCACCTCCATCTCCCCTCCCCTGACACTGCTGACTCCACTCAACTGACACGTGACCCGCTGAGGAGAAGTGAGGCGGATGAAACAGACACGCCTCCAAACAGGTAATTATACTCGTGTGACTCCACAATCTTAATATAGAACACACTCAAAGCAGCAACATGTGATTTGCAAAGTGCTAGCAGAAAATCTTCAAACAGATATGCATGTATATGTGACAGTCCCGGGTAGAAATCAAAGATTATTCCATCGTGTATTTCGATTGCATCACTATGTTCAAAGTGCCGTATCATTGAACTTCCGTTAAGGGTGGGGCTCATACGTGCTTTGTACATGTAGATGCATGAATACTTAGTGAGTCTATGAAGCATGTATGAGCCCCACCCTTAATGAAAGTTAAGTGACAGTTTGGATGTTATGAGGCAAGAAATAGAGGAAGTGAAGAGCCAGCACTTGTCGGGAATCAGACCCAGGGCTCCTGGCTTGAGCTGTATCAATGCTGTACCACCAGGTGGTACTGTATGCTTCAGTCACGCTCACATCATAACTGCTAGCAGTGTGATTGAATTGCTCAAAGAAAATCCTTGAGAGATCTTCTGTACTCTTTACAACTTTGTTTCCTCCTCTCCCAGGCCAAGTGGTGTGGTTCTGATGCGGCCAGACTACTATACCATTCCTCACCTGGATGAGGTAGACAGTCTGGAGAGTGGGGGACAGTGTGTGGTGGAGGGGTTCACCATTGGGAGGAGAGGGTTCGGAGAAGTCCACTTCCCTGGGAAGACCGATGTACACGGAATGAACCTTGACGAACTAGGTGTGTCTATGTGTGTGTGTGTCTGCGTCTGCGTCTGCATCTGTGTCTACATCTGTCTGTGTTTGCATCTGTCTGTCTGAGGTTCAAGTGCATGCAAAAATATCCAAGGGTTGGGATCTTCTCTCTCACTCTTCAGACTCGCTATTTTGTCCAGTCTATGCTTAACAAAATGAGTTACATACTCCCTTTCATTCTTACCCCCATGCAACCACACACACACACACACACACACACACACACACACACACACACACACACACACACACACACACACACACACACACACACACACACACACACACACACACACACACACACACACACACACACACACACACACATGCAGTATCCATTGGACACAAGGAGGTATCAGTGTACCCTGATGATATTGACAAACCTCCTGATGGAGAGGGTCTGAACAAACATGCCGTAGTCATACTGGAGGGAAACTGGCCAGTCTGCAAGACCACGAGAGAGCCTATCAAGGATGCAGGGAGACTCACAAGGATGAACTATATCGAGAAACTGAAGAGGAACACTGCAAAGATGGGAGCCACCTTCCGCGATTACATTCCAGAGACTGGAGCATGTGTGTTTGAGGTGTGTATGTGTTGGCAAGATGTGCGTCGTCAAATCCTTGTGGCGTTACAGTAAATGTAGACATGAAGGGAAGCTGTTTAAGTGACTTCTATCTTGTGTTTGCAAGAAATAGTGCTCAATGCAGTTACACACAGCTTGATTTGAGCTACAGTAGTACATTCAGCAGTAGTTACCTGTTTTTAGTTTATCTGTCTTCTTCCCCTCATACATGATGTGTGGACACATGCATGCACACACACATGCACACATGCACACGCATACACACACACACACACACACACACGCACCGCACACACAGGTAGAGCACTTCTCAAAGTACAAACTTGGTGAGGATGAGTCAGACGGTGAAGAGGACGAGGGAGAGGCAGGAAAGGGGGGCGTGATCAAGAAACCAAAGACTGCTGAGGTGTGCAACGTGTGCGTACATGCATGATGTCACAATGATGTCACTTCTTGATAAACCTGCCTCAATCCTGGTTCCAAAAAACTTACTGTGAAATTTTCGTTTCATAATCATCGCTAGAAATCTGTTTGGTGATTTTCTTGAATACAATGTGTACTGCATTATTAATGTTTGTGTGTTTGTACATGTCTTATGTCTTACCTTCTGATTTCTGAAATGTGATTCCAAAAATTATTTTACAATCTAATTTCTGCAGTTGACTTTCAGAATTTGATTCCAAACCATGTTTGTTTTTCCATGCGTGTACACTAGGCTGGTCAGAAGAAAGGAGTGAAACAGCTGAATGGTCACACTGCCACTCAGAAAACTGGCCAAACTGGTCAGACAACAGTGCCTCAAACAGGTCTGACTACCTCCCGCACCATGAGGCTTGATGACGGAGACGAGAATATGTCTGATGACGAGCAGTTTGAAGATGCTGTGAGCAGCAGTGTGGGAGTGACGAGTGCTCCTTCCCACCCCCTCCCACCACCCTCCCAGCAGCTTGCCTCTACCATGGGACTGAGTACACATGACATTCAGATCATGAAGGCCTCGTTCTTTGGCGGTGAGGAGTTTCCATCCTCTCATCCTTCCCCCTCGTACTTGACTGGCATGAGCAAACCACCGCTGGGGGTAAAACCCACCTCTAGACCTAATTCCAGACTGGACAACCACCCAAGCCAGTTTCGACTACTGAAAAAGGACGTCTTTGGTGCCAGAATTCCCACCAAGCTTCTTTCTAGTACCACCTCCTCACCAGATCAGAGCTTTGTAGAAAGAACAGATCGTACAGCAGAAGCTACCAAGCCGCCATTCATGCCCAAGGTTCCCTTCCCTCCCCAGTCTGCCCCTAGTTTGCTACAAGCACAGTCGGCTGCTCTGATGGCGAAACACAATCTCCGCACCCTTGTCCCTCTTGATAAAAGCCTTGTACAAGGGCGATCAAGAATGGTAGCTGATTCTAGCCTCTTTATGGGAAGGTCTTTTCGTGTAGGGTGGGGACCAAATTGGACTCTGGTTCATTCCGGGTTCCAAGTTTCCCCTGAGTCCTGTACCAGCTCTACTGACCAATTGCAGCAGCCACTGTTTACTGTCGCACCCTCCGGTGCCGCAGTTCTGTCTTCATCTTCCTCCTCCTCTAATCCTTTGAGGGTGGTTGTTGAGAGACTGGACGTGAGCCCGGCTATGAAACCAGAACTGCTTAGAGAGGAGAAGGGTGTAGAGGTAAGTGCATAGACATAATATACATGTACCCTTAGCCTTGTTCCCAGGCTCTCCCCATGCACCAAAAAGGGAAAGGCAATGGAAAGCTGGGCGGGGACTGCAAATGAGGCTAATATACCCTTGTGCAATAGGGGTCAAAGGTTCCGTAGGTTACAATAGTGCTACATGGAGTCGGCCTACAATGCATGCACAGTTGAGTGACCTTGCTCCCAAACTCTTTCCCCCCTCCCTCCTCTTCTCTTGATTGCACACTGCAGCCGAGGCCTGGGTACAAAACAGCTTTAGGGCTCTTCTTGTATCTTTTCCTGTAAAACCTGTACATGACCAAAAACTTAGAATTTGTACTGAATTCAGAGGTAGCAATATACACACGTAATTATTTCCACTGGTTGCCATGACGATGATTTTTCCCTTACTTCACCATCAATTCTGAAATCTTTTCTTCCCCCTCAGTCGCTCTACGTACCCTACCTTGGCACTCAACTTGACCACACTGACATTGAGATCATGGAGAATGGCGTGCCCCACTGTGCTCCACAGAATGGAAATACACTGCTGCATGCGTTTGCTGACGTTGCTAGGCAACAAACAGCTGCCACAGGTGAAGAATTGGAGTATATACCATAGCATCACTGCTAGCAATGGTGCATTAGCCTCGTTCCCAGACTTGAGGGAAGAGGGTCTGGTGAAGTTTAGCAGATTCCTCCAGCTTCATGTTACTTTCAGTCAGGAATTTTAAGCTACCCAATCACATTGTACGTAGTTGCAACACCAGAAAGCTGGATGGAACCTATAGACTACTTCAGCATGATGGCATAGCATGTGTAGAGAAGAATTTGTGTCTGTACTGAGTAACTGGTCAATGTAATAGCAAAGCACTGTTCCAGAATCCTTTCCACGACTTGTACTTATAGTTATTGGTTCACATGTGTGACAGTCCCATGTAGAAATCGAAGATTATTCCATTGCGTATTTCTATCACATTGTCATGTTCGAAGCGCCATACTGCTGAACTTCCGTTAAGGGCAGGGCTCATACGTGCTTCGTAGATGCGTGAACATCTAATACGTTTTCGAAGCGCATGTGAGCCCCACCCTTAATGGAAGTTCACCAATACTGTGATGTAGTCTGGTTTTCTGATGGTGATACGTTGACTACATGTAGTCTGGTTTTCTGATGGTGATACATTGACTAAATGTAGTCTGGTTTTCTGATGGTGATACGTTGACTACATGTAGTCTGGTTTTCACTCACCCAGATGGTGATACGTTGACTCGAGAGCAAACGAGACTTGTTCTACAGTTAGCAGTTGCCCTGTGGGGTGACCTCCCAACGGACTGTGACCCAGGTAAACTATAATGTGCATATTAATTGTACACCTTTGTCAAAGTCTGTAGTCTTGAAGTGTGCCATGCTTATCAGCATGCACCTGTATAACTAAGTACTGTGGATCCTTGAGCAGCCAAGTTCTCGTCTAAAGTCTTGTGCAATATATGAAGTAGTATAATACAAGTATGTGACAGCCCCGTGTAAAAATCGAAGATTTATTCCGCCGCATTTGAAGCGCCATACCACTGAACTTCTGTTAAGGGCGGGCCTCATACGTGTTTCATAGATGCATGAATATCTAACAAGTTTTTAGAGCATGTAGTTTGGTGATACGGTGCTTCGAACGTGGCGATGCAATCAAAATACGCGGCGGAATAACCTTTGATTTCTACACGGGATTGCCACATACGTATTCCTGAGACTTTTAATGCAGCATGCAATGTGGGCACAATACAAAGTGACGTTTTGGTCCAATGTGGACCTTTGTCAGGCTTGACAAAATCAGTGCTGCATGTGTCACTGGAATAACCTTCGTATACTAACTCTGTAATCTTGAGATCTAAATGTATATAGCATATTAACACACATCTAATGTTTGTCTTGGTAATCTCGAAGCTCGATGTTTCTCCTTTGCCCTGTACCTTCCTGGCCAGCTCCGCCAGGAAGGTACAACTCAGTAGAGGTATGTAGAATTGTTTCTATCTTTTCCCAGACCCCACCTCGTACAACCATCAGATGGTGCGGAGAAGAGCCCTGTCAAGGTGGCTCATGGAGAGCAGCCGAGCTGCCATCAGTCAGGAGGTAGCTGCGGCCGACAACTCGGTGAGTATGCAGACTTTGAAAGTGACTTACTGATAAACATGCTTGTTCCTTCCCATCCCTTTCTCTCTTCCTCTTCCTCCCAACTCCCTTCTCTTCCTTCCCCTCCCTCCTTTCTTTTACCTCCTTTCTCTCTGGATCCCATCTTCTTCTATCCTCTTTCCTCTCTTCCTCCTCCCTCTCTCCTTCCTCTCTCTCTCCTTCCTTCCTCCTCTCTTCCTCCTCCCTCACTCTGCCCTCCTTCATCTTTCTTCTCTCTCTCCGCCTCAGGAATCAGATTATCTTACAGCACTGTTCGGCCTGGTGTCGGGCTGTCAACTCTCAGCAGCCTGCAGCCTAGCCCACCGTCATCGTGACCATCACCTCGCTCTCCTTCTCAGCCAGGCCACACACAGCACCCTCACCACCCGGGCACTGCTGCGACAACAGCTCAGCGAGTGGGAGAGGCTCAGGGTGAGTGGAAACATCTCTCCTATCACTTTGATCCTAGGCTGCACCTCAGACAGACAGACACAAACACACACACACACACACACCTGCAGTAAGAAAGCTTTGATGTTTGAAATGCACTTAACAAAGAGGAGTGGTGGATAAAGTTGGGGATCCACACCCACACCCACACACACACACACACACACACACACAAGGCTCACCTTCATATCAGCTTACCTCGGCTGAGGATATACGTGGTGCTAGCAGGCCTGATGGTATGGGAGGCGTACGACTGTCAGGTGAATGCATGCCAGGACCTGGACTGGAAGCGGTCCCTTGCCCTGCACCTTTGGTACCACTGCCAACCTTCTGCCCCCCTCAGAGAAGCATTGGGGGAATACATGCAAGCTTTTCAGGTACAAGTGAAACTTTGTCTTTTTATCAAAACCTGGCAGCTAGATCGGTCCACATACCGTATGTCCTCCTCATTTTCTTCACAGTCTGAGGATGCCTATGCCCCTCCGCCTCTCCCTCCTTACCTTGAAGCCTTCCCTGTCCCTGAGGCCAAGGTCTTTGACACCTGCTACCACCTGTTGCAGCTGTACTGCTCACGTGACCACAGTCTGGAACTCACTCTTGGGCCCTCTACTTCCACTCCATTCCAGCTGGACTATAGAATCAGGTATGGGAATGGGAACAATCATTAGTAGGTAGCATAGTGTATGTATGCGCAGGTTGATAGTTGAGGACAGTGGATACTCTTTATGAGTGGTCGTCTCAATGGATACTTACAAGCACCTTTTCTCCCCCCACGCTCACACACACATGTATGCACACCATGCACACACACACACACACACACACACACACACACAGTTGGCACCTGTGGGCTGTGTTGAGTGCTCTCGACTACACTCACATGCACCCCACCAGACAGGCACAGCTACACACCAGCTTTGCCACCCAGCTGGAGTCCAGTGGGCTGTGGGAGTGGGCCGTGTTCGTTTTGTTGCACCTGGAAGATCCAGTTTTGTGCAGGTGTGTGTGTGTGTGTGTGTGTGTGTGTGTGTGTGTGTGTGTGTGTGTGTGTGTGTGTGTGTGTGTGTGTGTGTGTGTGTGTGTGTGTGCACGCGTGCATGCGCGCATGGCGTTGGGGTTGAAAAGGTCACCATTACGCGTACATGTAAATGCAGCTGCTAATAATAACACTGATCATGAGTTTTGCCCTTCTTCCTCCTCGTTCCTCCACTCCCTCTCCTCTCCTCCTTCCCCCTCCCTCTCCCTGCAGGTATGCGGTGCAGGGGGTTCTCTCCCGACACTGCAACGAGGACGAGGAGCTCTCACAAAGTGAGGGATTTGTCATCAACCAACTCAAAGTGCCGGCAGAGTGGGTCTATGAAGCTAAAGTAAGTCTTTCCGTAGATGGTGCCAATGTACTCCTGTTTAGGGCTGCTACTGTTTGCATACTATTCCTTACTCTCCTCCTCCTTCTATCCTCCTCCTTCTACAATTCCCATCCTCCTTGTTTCATCACCCCTCCCCCTATATTCCTCTTTCCTCCATCCTTTTCCTTTTATCACCCTCCCATTGATTCTTCTCTCGCCTCCTCCCCCATCCTCCTATTACCCCCCTTATCCTCTTCCTATCACACCCTCTTCCTCCTCCTCGTATCCCCCCTCCTCCTCCTCCTCTCACCACTCTTTCTCCTTCTCCCACCTCCTTCCACGCAAACAGGCCCTCCTGGCCCAATACCACCAGAACTATGATCTCCAGGCCTTGCACCTCTTGCATGGTGCCCAGTGGGACGAGGCACACACCGTCATACTCGACCACCTGGTAGCTGACATGATTATCAATGGTATGTTTCACAAGCCTTGGTCGTCACTGGCCTCCAGTGTGTGATGGACGTACGTTCTGTACATTTCATCTTCTCCAGATGAGACACAAAGTTTAGTGGAAATGCTGGAGCAGTTATCCGACCACTCTGCTGAAATTCAGAATTGGACTTGTGCTGGCTCGGTGAGTCATCCATGTTTGCTCCTAGCCTTGTTCCCAGACTCTTTCTTTCTCATGGAAAGAGGAAATAAACCTGAGTCCAAGGCTATTTTGGCCGTAGCCTAGTTCCCAGGCTCTCTCCTCAAAGAATGAAGGCCTGGGAATGAGGCTAGTGTACTCATATTCTTGTTCTGTTCTGTACACAAAGATTTTCTTTTTGTAGAAGAATATTTTAGATGCTGTAGAACTTCATGCCTCTCGCTTCCATAGCCATCAGATCAAATTCTGGTGTATTTGTCAAACAATGTAACTTGCCTACTGAGAGTGTGTGTGTGTGTGTGTGTGTGTGTATGTGTGTCATTACACTGTAAACACAAGGAGACAGCTCCCTCCTCCATTCTGTCTGTATGTCTGGATTTCAGGTTGTAAGGTTTGTACATGATAGAATCCAAATTGTAATGTAATTTATGAGCTGTTTTAATGTGTGTATTTTAGGTTTATCTAGACTTTCTACACATCTCGGACAAATTTGGAGAGCTTGCTCAAGTGAGTTTCATGTGAAGTGCACACTTGGAACGAGCACACAGTGGAACCCCACTTAACAGACCCCCCTCAGTAGCAGACAGCTACTGTACACTTGCAAAATATCCCTCTATTCACTTCAATACTGAACCATCCCCTGAATGGCAGACACCACGCTGCTCTGTATAACAGATTGTTCTAACATGTACGCAAACAAAACTTAATGGCTTCCATTAAGTGAATGCTCACCTACCTCACCCCAAGGTTGTGCTCGACTCAACTGAAGGAGTATTGCTCACAACTACTAGCCTGGTTAGCCTTTCTTGCCAACGTACAGCGGGGGAAACTCTGGAATGCGGCTTAGTATGTTGTGCTCAACAGCCCAAATACACATTGCCACACCTACAGTACCAAAAATGTGCCAGAAGGTCATGAAAAGTGCACATTTCCGGGCACATAGCATACTCTCACTTGCGTTTGCCTTAGAGAGATTCCACTATAGTGCCAGTGTGGAGGTTCCACTGTAGTGCCGGTGTAGAGGTTCCACTGTAGTGCCGGTGTGGAGGTTCCACTGTAGTGCCGGTGTGGAGGTTCCACTGTAGTGCCGGTGTGGAGGTTCCACTGTAGTGCCGGTGTGGAGGTTCCACTGTAGTGCCGGTGTGGAGATTCCACTATAGTGCCAGTGTAGAGGTTCCACTGTAGTGCCAGTGTGGAGGTTCCACTGTAGTGCCAGTGTGGAGGTTCCACTGTAGTGCCAGTGTGGAGGTTCCACTATAGTGCCAGTGTGGAGGTTCCACTATAGTGCCAGTGTGGAGGTTCCACTGTAGTGCCAGTGTAGAGGTTCCACTGTAGTGCCAGTGTGGAGGTTCCACTATAGTGCCAGTGTGGAGGTTCCACTGCAGTGCCAGTGTGGAGGTTCCACTATAGTGCCAGTGTGGAGGTTCCACTGCAGTGCCGGTGTGGAGATTCCACTATAGTGCCAGTGTGGAGGTTCCACTGTAGTGACAGTGTGGAGGTTCCACTGTAGTGCCAGTGTGGAAGTTCCACTGTAGTGCCAGTGTGGAGGTTCCACTATAGTGCCAGTGTGGAGGTTCCACTGTAGTGCCAGTGTGGAGGTTCCACTATAGTGCCAGTGTGGAGGTTCCACTGTAGTGCCAGTGTGGAGGTTCCACTGTAGTGCCAGTGTAGAGGTTCCACTGTAGTGCCAGTGTGGAGGTTCCACTGTAGTGCCAGTGTGGAGGTTCCACTATAGTGCCAGTGTGGAGGTTCCACTGTAGTGCCAGTGTGGAGGTTCCACTGTAGTGCCGGTGTAGAGGTTCCACTGTAGTGCCGGTGTAGAGGTTCCACTGTAGTGCCGGTGTAGAGGTTCCACTGTAGTGCCGGTGTAGAGGTTCCACTGTAGTGCCGGTGTAGAGGTTCCACTGTAGTGCCGGTGTAGAGGTTCCACTGTAGTGCCGGTGTAGAGGTTCCACTGTAGTGCCAGTGTAGAGGTTCCACTGTAGTGCCAGTGTGGAGGTTCCACTATAGTGCCAGTGTGGAGGTTCCACTATAGTGCCAGTGTGGAGGTTCCACTGTAGTGCTAGTGTAGAGGTTTCACTGCAGTGCCAGTGTAGAGGTTCCACTGTAGTGACAGTGTAGAGGTTCCACTGTAGTGCCAGTGTGGAAGTTCCACTGTAGTGCCAGTGTGGAGGTTCCACTGTAGTGCCAGTGTGGAAGTTCCACTGTAGTGCCAGTGTGGAGGTTCCACTGTAGTGCTAGTGTAGAGGTTTCACTGCAGTGCCAGTGTAGAGGTTCCACTGTAGTGACAGTGTAGAGGTTCCACTGTAGTGCCAGTGTGGAGGTTCCACTATAGTGCCAGTGTGGAGGTTCCACTGTAGTGCCAGTGTGGAGGTTCCACTGTAGTGCCAGTGTAGAGGTTCCACTGTAGTGCCAGTGTAGAGGTTCCACTGTAGTACTAGTGTAGAGGTTCCACTGTAGTGCCAGTGTGGAGGTTCCACTATAGTGCCAGTGTGGAGGTTCCACTGCAGTGCCAGTGTGGAGGTTCCACTATAGTGCCAGTGTGGAGGTTCCACTGCAGTGCCGGTGTGGAGATTCCACTATAGTGCCAGTGTGGAGGTTCCACTGTAGTGACAGTGTGGAGGTTCCACTGTAGTGCCAGTGTGGAAGTTCCACTGTAGTGCCAGTGTGGAGGTTCCACTATAGTGCCAGTGTGGAGGTTCCACTGTAGTGCCAGTGTGGAGGTTCCACTGTAGTGCCAGTGTGGAGGTTCCACTGTAGTGCCAGTGTGGAGGTTCCACTGTAGTGCCAGTGTGGAAGTTCCACTGTAGTGCCAGTGTGGAGGTTCCACTGTAGTGCTAGTGTAGAGGTTTCACTGCAGTGCCAGTGTAGAGGTTCCACTGTAGTGACAGTGTAGAGGTTCCACTGTAGTGCCAGTGTGGAGGTTCCACTATAGTGCCAGTGTGGAGGTTCCACTGTAGTGCCAGTGTGGAGGTTCCACTGTAGTGCCAGTGTAGAGGTTCCACTGTAGTGCCAGTGTAGAGGTTCCACTGTAGTACTAGTGTAGAGGTTCCACTGTAGTGCCAGTGTGGAGGTTCCACTATAGTGCCAGTGTGGAGGTTCCACTGTAGTGCCAGTGTAGAGGTTCCACTGTAGTACTAGTGTAGAGGTTCCACTGTAGTGCCAGTGTGGAGATTCCACTATAGTGCCAGTGTGGAGGTTCCACTGTAGTGACAGTGTGGAGGTTCCACTGTAGTGCCAGCGTGGAAGTTCCACTGTAGTGCCAGTGTGGAGGTTCCACTATAGTGCCAGTGTGGAGGTTCCACTGTAGTGCCAGTGTGGAGGTTCCACTATAGTGCCAGTGTGGAGGTTCCACTGTAGTGCCAGTGTGGAGGTTCCACTGTAGTGCCAGTGTAGAGGTTCCACTGTAGTGCCAGTGTGGAGGTTCCACTGTAGTGCCAGTGTGGAGGTTCCACTATAGTGCCAGTGTGGAGGTTCCACTGTAGTGCCAGTGTGGAGGTTCCACTGTAGTGCCGGTGTAGAGGTTCCACTGTAGTGCCGGTGTAGAGGTTCCACTGTAGTGCCGGTGTAGAGGTTCCACTGTAGTGCCGGTGTAGAGGTTCCACTGTAGTGCCGGTGTAGAGGTTCCACTGTAGTGCCGGTGTAGAGGTTCCACTGTAGTGCCGGTGTAGAGGTTCCACTGTAGTGCCAGTGTGGAGGTTCCACTGTAGTGCCAGTGTGGAGGTTCCACTATAGTGCCAGTGTGGAGGTTCCACTATAGTGCCAGTGTGGAGGTTCCACTGTAGTGCTAGTGTAGAGGTTTCACTGCAGTGCCAGTGTAGAGGTTCCACTGTAGTGACAGTGTAGAGGTTCCACTGTAGTGCCAGTGTGGAAGTTCCACTGTAGTGCCAGTGTGGAGGTTCCACTGTAGTGCCAGTGTGGAAGTTCCACTGTAGTGCCAGTGTGGAGGTTCCACTGTAGTGCTAGTGTAGAGGTTTCACTGCAGTGCCAGTGTAGAGGTTCCACTGTAGTGACAGTGTAGAGGTTCCACTGTAGTGCCAGTGTGGAGGTTCCACTATAGTGCCAGTGTGGAGGTTCCACTGTAGTGCCAGTGTAGAGGTTCCACTGTAGTGCCAGTGTGGAGGTTCCACTGTAGTGCCAGTGTGGAGGTTCCACTGTAGTGCCAGTGTAGAGGTTCCACTGTAGTGCCAGTGTAGAGGTTCCACTGTAGTACTAGTGTAGAAACCTCATATTTTACCTTATATGGGAATGTTGCAGTCGGAGGAGGTTACAAGCTATGGATTGGAGGAACTCCATGCTGGTCTGAGTGCCCTGACACACAGGATAGACCAGGTCCCGTGTCGCTCCCCCAAGGAATGGTGAGGTTGACATGTTATTTATGGAGGTGTTTGGTGGGCTATTACCTCTGTCTTCCACCTGTGCAGCCTCTGTCAGGCAGAGATGGCCAAGAGAACTGTGAGCTACACCAAACTAGTGTCTTCATTAAAGGTAAAACACCGACGTTTTGTGCCAAAACATATGTTTGTAGTGTGAGGAAAATGAGAGGAAACTAGCAGTTGAGGATTGAACCCATGACCGCCTCTGCCACCGTTGAGAGCAACGTTTGTGGGAGAATCGGGCCAGGATCAGCTTCTATTATCATGATAGATCTATTTGCAAGCTTCCGTTGATGACTCTACATTATGATATTTCAGTGCTTATGATAATCTTTTTTCACCATTCTGCCTCATTGTCAGAAGATAGCAAATTTTGATCTGATAAACTCGATAATTGATCTGGAGGAGGGTGAAGGGAGTCCTACAACGACTGGCTTGCTGGGTACTGGACTACCATTTATTCAGCAGAACATAGTATATAGTAGTTGTAGTCCGAACTTCGCTGCAGGTGTCTTCGGGGCAACAAATTTTTAATACACAACGTTTCGACCAAGGCGGTCTTCTTCAGGTGCATAAAATGATGGTATACAGGCATATTTTTATGGATGGCTAGCAGAATACATCATACATGTCTAGTAAACAATGTTCATAGTCACGCGTGATGACGTCTGTAGTGTACGCGGAGGTGGCGTATGCGGAGATGGCATGTCTACGGGTCCAGGTTCATCCCTGCCGGGGACAATGACTGTAGATAGTGGATCCAGTAGCTCTCTCTCTTCTTTCTGAGGTCAGGATCTTACGTAAACATGTCAGATACAACTGCTGATTCAGCAATTTTTATCATCTTTCCACTGCAGCATCCGACTTTCGCTATTATAAATCTTCAGATACCAGCTATGGGCATGAAAGCTATGGGCATGAATTAACGACCAGTGTGTAGATATTGCCTCTCAATACTACATTTCCAGTTGAATCAACAGTAATTAGTTCCAAATGCTATAAGTTGGTGGGCGGAGTTTCGGCAACAATCAATAATTGTTCTTCTTAGCTCAAATCCTTGGGACACACTATTAATTAAACGTATTTCAGCATTGAATGTGGAATACATGCAGTTACTATGAAAAGTTTACTTGTCTGTAGCCTAGCCACGGACATTCTCACCAAACAAATCGGACATGGTCAGTCACGCAACAATTTTACCCAGAAATTGTCCGATGGCCAACAATTATCATAAGCACTGATTTTGTGTGCATAACCTTGTCCTCGGGTCAGTACTTGGACTACTGAGTTATGACTGACAGCCTCCATAATCCTCTATAATATATGCACAGTGGTCCTGAATACTTCTGTTGTTGGACTATTTCCAGCTGGGGCAAATGCCCCAAGCTTGAAAGGTCTGTATGATAGGGAGATAAAAGAAACTGTCACTGTCATCCTCCCCTCACACACAGCAGGATTCAGATGGATGCTCTACTCGAGACATTACCCTCTCCCTTCCTCGCCTACCCATGCCCTCTGACTACACACACAGCATGTACCAGAAACACATGCACCCCCACATCCTTGAACTGGACATTTGAAATGAACTGTCTGTGTCTATGTACTAGCTTCAATGTATGCATCCACACCCTGGAACTCTATTTGTACTATAACAAGACAGAAAAATCATTGAAAATGAAAAGAGATGTAGGAATGGTGTGCCAAAAAGTACACAAACAAGGAAGGATATAAAAGTGAAGGTAAATATACAAAGCCCTGTCCCTACATCTTCACTGTATTGTGAAAAGATGTAGGGATGGATAAAGCTTTGTATATTTACCTTCACTTTTATATCCTTCCTTGTTTGTGTACTTTTTGGCACACCCAGACTGATTGTGATAAAATTAGATTGACATGGCCTCACCTTCAAAGCAACCAACCTATGTAATGAGACACAATCTAGGTGTTTTGAGTGCAGAGCTACTTGCTATTGTGTGTATCCTGCATAGAAGTTAAACATGGTCTTACAAGTATTAACACAGAAATGGAGGCCTCTGTATGGAGGTCTCTGACCTGTTCAGCTTATTCCCCCTCCAACGTCTCCATAGCTATCAGCATACATACCTTATCCATTACTTTATATTGAATACCATGCAGATCTTACTCTCTGAATGTGCTAAGTAAAATTATGTAGAGAGAGGGTTAATATACTTTCTGTTGCCTAGCAATGCAAGAATACCTACAGGTACATACTATCCTCGTTCCCAGGACTCCCACGTGACCTGTGAATGAGGTTACTGCATGACATTTTCAGACATACATGTACCTGCCACATGATAATATGTACCTACATGTAATGTTCTAGGTATGATACACCTTACATTTTTCAGTTACACCTGCTATATGATTCATACATGAACCTAGGAATGTTATACCAGGTAATGTACCTGAAAATTTCCATGTACATTTACCAGCTGCATGATGACTACCCAACAAGTATACCTACTACATCATGTGTACCTCGTTTTCAGGTATACCAGCTAGATGGTAGGTACCTAACACAGTATACAGACACGAATTTATTTTTGATTCTCAGACCCCAAAGTTTCGAAGAGCTTCTACCAACCTTTTGGATAAGGCCAGCCACCTGACTGTATTTTTTGCATGAGAAAGCACTCCCCATCTCCTGGTCACCCCAGCACAGCTGATGAGGCCTGGTATTGGCCGAAACGTGCCTTGTGTAGTGGGTGACTTTACATAACACCTAGTGTGGTTCGTTGATCGTTCATACATAGTTATACGAAAATGCCCCCCCCCCCCCCCCCCCCCCCCCCCCAAAAGTTACATCTGAGAATACATTGTGAAACTGCGCATAACTTCCACCTCCTCCGAAAAGAGAAGACAATAGTTCTTGCACTTGTATTAGCCTTGCTTATGATGTACATGCACTTGCCAAATTTGACTAGCAATGATGGTATCAGACTTGTACATCTCTTGTCTACACATGCATGAACTGGCAATGAATGAACCACCTTTCCATGCATATAGACTGATACGTAGATAGTAGCTATTTTGTAGAGTATCACCGCAAAAATATTTTTAGGTCACCTCATGATCAGTTACATCATGCACAATTAACACACAAGGTGTCCATGAACACATCACGGTTCTGAGTTTATGGATCTGAGGATCTCATGTTGGCCACAAACAGTGCTTTTAAAGTGAGGAGATTAGAATGCTAAAGTGCAGTCCACTGTGAGTTGTATTCAAATCATTGTATGTTCCTGGACCAGTGGTATGTTCATTAAACTCAGAACCGTGATGTGTTCATGGACACCTTGTGTGTTGTTGTACATGTGTGTTGCACATGCTGTTGTGGGTTAGTGACATTGAACTTTGAACTTTGAACACTGATCTCACCCAAACAAAACCATCATTATTACTGCTTGCTCACAATAAGTAACAGTTTATCCCCCTGGGGGTGTGGTCATTTTACACATTGAGTGTTACACCAATGTGCAAGACTCCCCTCCCCCAGGGAGAATGTTGCTGGTGTTGCCTAGGTAACAGGTTGTATAATAGTTATATCCTTTTATATGTTGCCTAGGTAACAAATCATATCCTACAATTAATAACCAGACTTGAAGAGGTAGCCTTGTTCCCATGCAGGCCTTGCCACTGTCCAGTATGCAGTGATCAAAACTGGATGGCGGGAAGGCCTGGGAATGAGGTTGGGGAAGAAGCTGCCCAATGAACTTGCAAGAGAACCTTTTCCTTGGATAATGCTCCTACTGATGTAGCTAACTGATCATGAAGTGACCTAAAAATATCTTTGCAGTGATACTCTACAAAATAGCTACTATCTACATGCATGGAAATGTGGTTTATTCATTGCCAGTTCATGCATGTGTACATATTAGTCTGGCATCTGGCACAGTCAGTTCTGACTCACTTGCAGTGTTGTTTTAGTTAACTAAAACCGAAACTAAAATGCATTTTAGTAAGGCACAAAACTTTTAGTAATTAAAACTAAGACTAAAATTGATGCTGCCTTAGTGCGTTAATTAAAAACTACAACTAAACTAATTTGATATCACCCAAAAATGGTAGTTAACTACAACTAAAACTACCAATACTAACCCTTTTTAGATTTAGTAATTATAACTTGGTCTACCCTGTGCGAAAGAATTGTGTGCACCCAATCTACTCAATAACTGTTGCTGAAGTAAGGACCTGCACATTGCATCATCCCAGTTTCATAGCTACCCGTACCCAGCTTCATACCTGTACACTAGCTTGTAACACTATGTGTTTGAACCTGTACATGCAAGAAACTACCCAATAAAGATACTGATGGTATGCCCAGATTACATTCCTGGGTTAGGAATCATGTAAGCAGTCACGAAAATGCAATAAAAAAACAAATATAAACTGGGAGAACAGAGAGGATGGGAGAACAGTCAGAACTGAGAGAACATGAGAACAGAGAGGATGGGAGAACAAAGAGAACAGTGAGGACGGGAGAACTGAGAGGATGGGAGAACAGAGAGGATGGGAGAACAGAGAGAACAGAGGATGGGAGAACAAACTTTGAGAACAGAGAGGATGGGAGAACGGAGAGGATGGGAGAACAGTGAGGATGGGAGAACAGAGAGGACGGGAGAACTGAGAGGATGGGAGAACAGAGAGGATGGGAGAACAGTGAGGATGGGAGAACAGTGAGGACGGGAGAACAAAGAGAACAGAGAGGATGGGAGAACAGAGAGGACGGGAGAACAGAGAGAACAGGGAGGACAGGAGAACAGAGAGGATGGGAGAACAGAGAGGATAGGAGAACTGAGTGAACAGAGAGGACGGGAGAACTGAGAGAACAGAGAGGACGGGAGAACTGAGAGGATGGGAGAACAAAGAGAACAGAGAGGACGGGAGAACTGAGAGAACAGAGAGGACGGGAGAACTGAGAGGATGGGAGAACAAAGAGAACAGAGAGGACGGGAGAACTGAGAGGACAGGAGAACAGAGAGGACAGAAAGGACGGGAGAACAGAGAGGACGGGAGAACTGAGAGGACGGGAGAACAGAGAGGACAGAGAGGACGGCAGAACTGAGAGAACTGAGAGTATGGGAGAACACTTAGAACGGATAGGATGGGAGAACAGGGTAAAAAAGAGAGAACAAAGAGAACAAAGAGAACAGGGAGAACATAGGAAAATATTATATTATTTGTTTTTTTTATAGCATTTTCGTGACTGCTTACATGGCTCATTATCCACATGCATCCTAGCATTTCTACCACATGTACAACCATGCACCAAGGAACCCTCCAGGGGCAGATGTGTAAGATCAAAGAAACAACAAACCTCACCAGAAATGCTAATTTACATATACGTAGGCTTTCTGAAAAGAGATACTAATTTAACAAAAGAAGGAAGCTTCTCAACAACACTCTGATTCAAATTGTAAGCACTCCATGTGCCATGCACACAAAAGGAATGCAACTGAGGTGACTAAAGTAGCTATTAATATATGGTTGAAGTAACCTAAACCTTTTTACAGTATGGATTCACCAGAGCATGTATTTAAAAGTTGCTAAACCCAGTTTTTGCACAGCTTGACCTGTAAGTTTAATGTTTTAGTAGTTATGGTACAACTTCTGCTGTTGTTGGCTGTCTGCTGTCCAGTTTTGGCTGAGAGTGGAGCACCAGCTGACACTCCTAATGCAACCCTCCATCTGCTTACCCTTGTGCCTCTGGCAGAAACAGCAGGGTTATACCCCCATCCCCCTTGCCATGGAGGAGAGGAGTTGATTTCAGCGGCACAAATGGCAGTGAGCAAGATAAACATGAGAGATGATATCCTGCCTGACTATAAGTTGGAGCTAGTCCCAGCAAACACAGAGACATGCAACCAGAGTCTGGTAACAGAAGCACTAGGGAACTTTGTAAGACATGTGACTGGTGGAGATTTGAACATAGTGGGGGTGGTGGGGTTGGTGTGTTCCACAGTCACCCAGGCAGTCTCCCCACTTGCAGGAAGGCCTGGAATAGGCCTCCTCCACATTTCAGCAGGTGCCATTTCTCCAGTATTCACCAATGAAGAAGAGTATCCACACCTATACCGAATGATTCCTTCCTCAGCTCTCTACAATGATGCTGTTATGGAATTGATGGCCACTTTTCAATGGAGGAGAATCAGCATGGTCCGAGATACAATCTTGATCCAGCACAAAACAACTGCAGACGACTTTGTGGCCAAAATTGAGGGAAGAAATGAGTCTGAGCTTGTGTTCTTGGGAGAAGTCTCCCCTACATTTCCTACCTCTCCTGTCAAGAGCCTCCTACCAAATGCAGCAAGAATAATATATGCCTCTGTAACAGCAACTGAAGCACGTGAACTTCTGTGTGACTCGTATCAGAAGGATCTTCGTTGGCCTGAGTTTGTGTGGCTCTTTCATGACCTCAGCTTTGAGGAGCTGATGGAGAGTACAGAGAACTGTAGCAATGACACAATGCTAAGAGCAGTTGAAGGTGTGTTTTTGCTGCAGTACAGGCTCCAACCCAATCCCTACACAACCTTGATTTCAGGACAAACATACAGTGAGTATCTCATGGAGCTACATAATCGTACAGCTAGGACACAAGAAGGCATCCCCTACCAACCTGATGACAGCCGATGGCCACTCCATGCTGGTCCCAGAATGTGTACCAAATGTTGCCAACATGCTAATGCACTGCATGATTCCATCTGGGCTTTTGCCTTAGCACTGAACAACTTGACATCTGCAGAACTTGGGTCTGAACTTGATAAGAGCAATGTAACTACACTAGTGGAAAGAAATCTGAAAACTGTACGCTTTTCTGGTGCCCTAGGTGATATTGCTTTCAATGATGAGAGGGAGGTAGTGACTATAGTGGATATTTTTCATGTGCAAGAGGGGAAGGTGATACATGTTGGGCACTACAATCCACTTACTGGAAATGTAACTGTCCTGTTATCTCCAGAGAGAATTCCAAAGGATGACTTTGAAGAACGTGATGAGATTCCTCGTGGTTTCCCTGTAGCAACACTTGCCCTGGCTGCAGTTCTGCTTGTCTTCACTACAGTTGTCCTAGTACTCTTTATCTACTACTGGAATAAGCCATCGATTAGGGCTACCAGTCCCAGCTTGAGTATCCTTATACTTGCTGGGTGCTACATGCTGTACATAGGCTGTTTTTTTGCAGGTGCAAGTGAATTTATAGATTTTAAGTTCTTCGGTTCTCTGTGTCTAGCACAGCTATGGTTTTGTGTTATAGGAATGCAAACAATTTACTCAGCACTTTTCATGAGACTGTTAAGGATCTATCGAATTTTCTTCTTCATATTCAAGAAGCCCGGGAAACTGTGGTCCAACCCAGCTATGTTTGTGTTCACCTTCATCCTCGTGTCTCCTGCCGTCCTCCTAATGACACTGTGGTCTGCACTGGATCCACTAGTCACTATGCACCTGCCATCGGTCTTTGATCCAACAAGTGACCCTCCTCAGTACATAGCAAGACTAATCTGTAACAGCAAAGCACTGATTGTTTGGTTATCAATTGCTCTCTATGGGGTAAATGGAGTCACTGTATTGGCTGTAGCAGTTCTTGCAATTCTCACAAGAAAGGTTCATTTAGAGTGCTTTAAAGATACTAAAGAAGTGAATGCTTTTGTTTTTTCAACATTCTATTGTTTGTGCCTGTGGCTTTCTTATCTGTATGTTTTCACATATTTGAATTTCATAGGCGTAGCTTCTTATATCTTCAGTGTATATCCCTACTTTGTGATTCCGTTCCTCTGCAAAGTGTTTCTCTTCATTCCAAAGATCTGGTCAGCAAGGAATGAAAAACGTAGGAAACCAAGAAGACAACCAGCCATGTCGTTTAACGGAACACAGAAATGCAAGATATAAATCCCAATGAACAGTGACATGAGTGTTGACTTAATTTTTGTGCATGCTGTAGCGTTCTGCTAGGCACTTAGTTGGATTTGATTCATTAATTTGCACTAAGTTTTGTAAACTGGATTGGCAATACTAACTTTGCATGCATTCATGCATGAACAATCATCTCAATGAAACCATCGTGACAGTATAGCTATCTTTAGGACAAATTCTTTTTAATAAAAAGGTCTACAGCTGAGTGTGTAAATAGACAAACTGAGGCACAACAAAAAGACAACTAAGGTATTAGTGTTCTTAAGTGTGCAGAGCATGTTTAAAAACACCCAGTTATTTGCAGGCTACAATATTATAAACTATTTCATAACTTAATTGCATCAAGGAAATAAGAGTGGAGGTACTAAGGGTATGGCCATGAAGATTACAGAATGGAAGTTTGTGGATATTACAAGCAAAGTTAGGATAATGTATGTACAATACGAAGTGTTCCGGGAAGACTGTTAAAAGTTCAGTAGTATTAAAAATGTTGTAGGCATGCAGTTTATTTGGCACTTCTAGGCTCAAAGATATTATACTTGCAGCACTGAAAGAAAACATTATCATTATGCCTGGTGAATAATAACTACTGTAGGTATGTGACTGCTAATTGCAAGACAATTGTTAGTAATTAAGGTGTTACAAAATCAATTACAGGAATCCTAATTTCAAAAGTCACCATGGTGGTATCACGTACAGTCATGTGTATTATAACATGACTACAATGGCTTTGTGCTATGCAGTATTGTGTACGAAGGTTTCATAGATGGGTTAAGTAGCTAGTATGGATATTTCTGGTACATATGGTGTTACCAGAAGCCCTGCTATATGCAGAACATGTTTAGACCAATACCATGCAGCTGTAATCTGTACAATATGCTTTATTCCCTAGCTGGCTCATGCGATCCCTATGCTCAAGGATAGCCTACTGCTCCTTCACAAAGTACCCATTAGGCTCCGAAAGTCCAGTTGTTCCTGTGGTGTTCAGCATGATGACAGCATAATGTATACCATAACAAAATGCCCATCAGAAAGGATTTACATAAATATTATGCCATGAAGTACGTATCTAAACACTCAAGAAGTTGGTTGTGTTGGCTGTTTGTTCATCGCTTGCAGTACAAAATTTGTGTGATAACTTCTTCCAATCGCAGTGTTGTCTCTCAATAAATCATCACCAAGCAGGCCACCCAGCTAGGTCAATGTTCCTCCTGGCCACGGTCTGTTGGTACAACAACTGCTGACTTCAGTTGGGTTGCAGTTGACCCAGAAGAAAGGCTTCGCAGCAAGAGCTCTCTCTGGACCTCCAACCTCCGCTGCTCCAAATCTTGAACATTCTTGATCAGGCTGTCCCTGAGGTTTGCTTCGGCTTCCAACTTCTGTCTCTTCTGCTGCTCCTCCTCTTTCCTCTGCTTCATTTCAAGTGCCTCACATCTCTCCTGCTTCTCCTGTTGGTACCTGAGGAAATAGTGTTCATAAGGGGAAAAGAAGATCACCCAAATGGCCCTTGTCAGCAGCTTATTCGATCCTCCATGGACTTTGTGCAACAGGGGAAAGTTGGTGGTTTACAACCACCGGGATGTTATTCAGAGATAATACTTGCCAATAGTGTTATACTAGTAGAAGACTGGGGCAGCTATAGAGCTACAACAGCATAGTGATGGCAGAGCAAAGTAGGGCAGAGTATGGCAGAGTAAGGCAGAACCATGACAGATGCTTAGATCATCTTGCCTCACACTGGAAATCAAGAGGTTCAAATGTTATGAGGCAAAATAGAGGAAAGTAAAAAGGCCAGCAGTCACCAGGAATCGTACACAGGACACCTGGCTTGTGTAGCCAGTGCTCTGCCACTGAGTTATGACAACCAGACAACCACCAGCACTCACAATCCTCTTTTACCTTATAACATCTACATGTAAATCTCTTGAAAGCCATGACAGAGTGGGACAGAACATGGGAGAGCATGAGGCAGAGTATTGCTAAGTAAATATACTTCCCATACCTGGCCTCTGCTGCTCCTGCTAGTAGCACACTCAGCAATCTCTGTGCCTCTTCCCTCCTCTGCATGGCAATTGCTTTCAGTTTGGTCACCAGGGCAGCCTGTTGCTTTTTCTTCCGTCGTCTCTCCTCCGCCCTTCTTGCTTTTTTCTGTGCCCGTATCTCCTCTTTTGCTCTTAGTTCCTCTTCTCTTCTAGCCTCTTCCATTCTCTTTTCCTCTTCCTCCTTTTGTTTTATTTCTTCCAACTCCTTTTCTCTTCTCTCTTCAGCGTGCCTTCGCTTTCGAATGCTTCGTTCACTTAGAAAACCAGTTCTATCAAAATCCACTTTGATAGTCGCAACTGATTCTCTTCCTCCATCTTCAAGTCGGAGAATTTTCATGTACTTAAGACCACTCAATGCATTACAGAAAGCAGAGTATTTCTCATACTGGATGTAAGCCTCAAAGTGCAGAAATCTCACCCCTGCACCTGGTCCAAATGCTGAAAAGCTTCCATGTTGCTGAGAGGAGGAAGAAGGGTCATAAATACCAACCTGTCGCACCTTTCCAAACTTCTGAAACGCTTGTGTGAGAACTCTTGGGCAGGATTTCTCTTCTGAGTGCTTACTGGTGAACCACTTCACAGGGAGCCCCATAATCCGTATAGTATCAGGCTTCTCCCCGGGCTTTCCCTCATCAAACGTTGACACACCCCTCTCTATGAAGTAGTCTTCCCATTCTCTCTTGGTTGGGTAAGGAGGTTCTGATCGCTTGGCTTTAACTTTCATCAGTTCTGTGAATCCACTTAGTTTCATGGACTTTCCATTCAGCAGTAAAATGACTTTTCTCATGGCTCGAAGTGAATCAAATTCCCCTTCAAATTGGATTATCTCCCTGCTGTAATTCACCACTCGGAGGCTCAGGAACTCCTCTGGTTTTGAGAGAGACTTGATCTTCTCCATCACTTCCCAGTTTGAAATGGAAACACCAGAGACTTTGATCTCTGGAAGCTTCACTTCGATGAACGCCTTTGCCTCTGGCTTCAGAAATAACCCAGCGGGCTGGTAGAAAGCCAGAGGAACATCGTCAGCCATTCTCCTACATGTGTCATGCAGCTCCTCCTCCACGCGAAGTAAAATTCTAAATAACGCACACCAAAATCTATTTAGTGCACACTGATTTTGAATTGCCATGGCGCCAACGTCTGCGGTGGAACAATAAACTGTGGTAAGCCGTATCAGCTAAACTATTGCATGTAAAGGAAAACTAAACATGGCTACGGCAACCGAGCGCAAGTTTACAAGCCTAAGGAAGCGACTGGACCAGCTGGGCTACCGCCAACCCCTTGGGATTGAGTCCCTCCCTCTGGCGGAGAAACTATTTGGTGACCTTCTCCACACGACCGAGAGTCTCAAGAACGCCAAACTGCAACTCGGAAGACAGAAGGAACAGAAGGGTGTGTGGGAGCAACAGGTAGAACCGTACAGAAACGATAATTCCCGCCTTGTGAAGGAGAATAATGAGCTACACCAGCAACTAATTCGAGTGAAAGAGAGTGGGGAGATAAAAGTGAAGGAATTGAAGGTTACTTTGCGTCGTCTGGAGCATGAGAATGCCGACCTGAAATTTCTCAACACACAGTATGTACAGCGGCTCCGATCCCAGGAGAAAGAATCACAGGCAAAGTCAGAAAAGATACTCGAATTGCAAGAGAAAAACTTCCAAGCAGTGATCCAAACCCCTGGTGGAAGAAAGAAGCAGATCCCATTTCGACGTCAGAGAATGGAAATCGACTCCACTCTTCCTGAGAACCCACCTTCTTGTATCATTGCTTCATCTTCCCTTACCTCTGAGCAAGCTGCCCCCACCCCAGACCCATATGTAGCAGACCTTCTTCAAGTTGCCGATCAAAGGATTGCTGATTTGCAGTTAGCACTTGAACAAGGGGAGAAAGAGCGCAAGAAGATGGAGCGGGCGTTACAGGGGTTCCGGAAGCAGGTGGAGAACAGGGAGACAGAGATTGAGCGGTTGAATGAGATGATGAAAGGGGGTCGACCTCCCGAGGCCTTGGCTGCCGAGGGTGCACGAGAGAGTAACGAGAGAATGGTGGCACACCTCAACATACAGGTAGATGGGGTGTCTGTTTAGTATACAACAACAAATGTTTGTTTGCGACTCCTGAATATAAATGCACTCTATGTTACTATATATGGTGTAGCCTCATTCCTAGACCTTTGGCTCAGCTTTTAGCCACTTATATTAAATTTCTAGTCTCAGTCTTGAAGCCAAAACCAACCCCAGTGCGATCCACTTCTGTATTGCGTGTGGGAAAATTTTTCTACACCTTATATTGGAAGATATAAATGCTGGATTAGCCTCCTTCTCAGGCCTTCCCTGCCTCCAGTTTTTGACCGCTCCATTTTTTCATACTTCAAGCAATCAAAAGCTGGAGGCCTGGGAATAAATATTCTGGATGGAGTCTGGGAATAAGACTTGTAAGTTTTGTACTGCAAGTGACAAAGTTGTACATGTAGGATGTATATGCATACTGAATCCTTGAGTAGAAAAAAGGTTCTCTAGCTGTTGCCAACTTGAAATTGAACAACTTGTGCTAATGTTTGGACTGATCATGAGTTCAGTTGTCATCAACTTTTAACAAACGTGCTTCTCTTCCTCTAAAGGTGGACTTCCTCCAGCAGGCTAACAGAGAACTGGACAGCAAGTTGCGTTCTGCAGAAGCTTCCAACACAGAGATGAAACAACGTGTTCAGGAGCTGAGCAGCAAGAATGCTCGCATCTGTTCCGAGCTGCAGGAGATTGGAGACCTTGTGAAACAGATGGAGGCAGAGAGGGAGGAGAGTGAGGAAGGGCTGAAGCAGAGGATGGCTGAACTTGAGGTACGGATGAGTGATGTAGCTACCAAATGATGTCATGCATGAAAACATTTCATGAACCATACCAGGGTGTATCAATGCCAGTACCGAAATAGACATCATATACAGCGTTGTAGCAATTTACATGTACATGTAGCTGTAGCAAATTTGAGCTGTTTAGCTGTAGCAAATTCACAAACGCTTCGATCCGAGGGTGTTGATCAGTACAACACTGTCTGATTGTGACGTAGCAGTTAACCATCCTCACGGATCTGTACTTGGTAGCTTACTGGAATAGATAGCTTGGAAGCTTCATGTAGGGCATCCATCTTGCTTCAGCTACAAACCATATTCAGGGGTTATGAAGTGAAGAAGAATACAAAGTAAAACAAAACTGGTAGTCACTGAAAATCACTCCAGGGACTCTACATGTACATGTAGCTTGAGGTGCCTGTGCTGTGGTGAGTTTTGACTGTAGGAATTCTTCTGTGGGAGGACTATAATTACGTAGATCCTGCCACTGAGTCTTTCTCCAAAGACGCAAGAATATGTTGCACATTGCACTATATTCACCAGACCCCCAATTTTCTCCCTAGGCTGAGAGAAATGGCCTTACAGAAGAGAAGGAGTCACTGGAGGCTCGGGTGGCACAGCTGGAGAAGGGAAGGGGTGAGTTACTGGGAGATAACCGTCGCATGGCGGAGATGCTGGCTACATCAGAGGGTGAATCACAGGAGGTAGCAGACATGCTGGAGAGACTCTCACAGGAGAAGAGGCAGTTGCAAAGACAGTACCAGCAGCTCAAGGGAAACGGTAACTGCAGGCCTGGATTAGGATTAGCGGCCTCCCTTGTTTAGTCAAGACTCATTTCCTTTCTCCATGAGAAAGAACCCGGGTACAAGGCTATCCTTTGGTTATGCAAACTGAAGACAGAGGAGGCCTGGAAATGAGGCTAAATTAAGGTGATGGCTTCTGATATGTTCTTCAGAGTCTGTCTTGCAGCAGAGAGTGCGTGACCTGGAAGGTGCTTGGACCATCCGTGGAGGGGCCTCCCCCGTAGCAGAGGTCAGGAGGCTGAGGAAGGAGAGAGACGATTTGAAGGAAGCAGTCAACAACGTTGAGACTGAACTCATGCAGGTTTGCACACACGTGCGCATATCAGGGCTTCATGCAGAATTTAGAGTGTGATACTTTAGCCTTGTTCCCAAGCCTGTTCCAACTTATCAAACGGTGCCTGGGAGCGAGGCTATCTATACATGTACATAGAGTGGGTAAAATCCATTTTCCCCCACCGCATGAAATCCTGCACACACACACACACACTAAATTCACATTTGTTATGGGAGCTAGCCAATGGTTCACAATGTTCATGTGTGTGTGTATATTCTGAACGTTTTCCCCACCTATTTTCACAATCAGATTCAGGCCGATACAAAGACACTAGCAGAAGATCGAGACAATTTCAAACTGCTCTATGAACAGGTATGCACACGTTAGGTCCCGCTCTTGGTTCAATTCCTTCTTTCACAGTCCCCTTCCCAGCTTTTGTCACAGTATGGGGAGCAATAGTTCAGCACCATACTTGTTTGCTGGCCATTTATCTTCTCTCCTCAATTTTTTTTGTCTACCCAACTTTCAGGTGAGTGAGGAGCTCTCTCATCTTCGACAGCAGTCCCGAGTCCCTGTCAGCTCTGCCACTGTTCTCCGCCGACTGGAGGCTGAGAGAGATGACACCCAGCTGGAACTTCGGCAGGTGACACGGGAAGAGGGAGGGAGGGAGGGGGGGGGGGGGGGGGGAGATGGGAGAAAGAGGAGAGAGTGAAATACACTAAACCTCCTCCAATTCTGAATGAGACGCTGCTACTGGTACAATGTATGTTCAGGTGCGGGTGGAGTGTCAGAGTCTTCGGGAGCGACTGAAGGTGTTACAAGATACTCAGCAACACGACGTGGGTACCCTGGAGGACAGGATTGCTGAGCTACAGCTTCAACTGGACGAGGTCAGGAACTTAATACCATGCAGCTAGCCTTGTTCCCAGGCTCTCCCCCCTCCTTAGCCTGGGAATGAGGCTACCATGCAGCTACAACCACATGTCTTATCCTCATACCCAAGCGCCTTCCTCCCTCCCTCTCTTCCTCCTGGCCCCTCCAGACCTGTAAGGAGCGTGATGAGCTACACTCTCGCACCTCTTCTCTTCGGGAGATGGTCCATTCCCTGGAGTCAGAACTGCAGAAGTCGAGTGACACCCTCACCACAGCCAATGCAGAGGCCAGTAGGTACGTTGGATGAACACTGTACCACAATTAAGCACTCATGAGGCACACAGTGTGTACCAATTATCTTAATAGACGCTTTTGAAGTAAAAACACATTTCTGATAAGGGGAAAGTGAAAGCAGCAGTCACTGGAAACTGAACCCAGAGCCTCAAGCTTTCAAGAGCTGCCAGTGCTTCGACTACTGAGCTATGATGACCGGGAAGCCACCAGCCTTCACAATCTTCTATGCATGTATAGAACGATGGATTGCGTGACTGTGGTGTGGTTTTGTATTCTGTGTTTCTTCTGTGACCAGGTTCCGGAGCAAAGTATCACAGATGCAGGGTTTGGTGGAAGCTGCTGAGAGGGCAAGGCATGAGCAGGAGAAGGGGGTAAGGAGACAGGCCGATCAGGCCCGGGAGGTCAAGGCCAGCGTCAGATCCCTCTCTGGGAAGACTGGTGAGTCAGAAAGTATAGTCACTCCCAGTACAGACAGACAGACTGATTGACAGACAGACAGACAGACAGACAGACAGACAAACAGACAGATGTGGTGACTCACAGGTAGATGTGTTTTTGTTTGTGTATAAATACAGCAAAACTGGAACAGGAGCTTGCGGAGCGAGAGGAGAAGATTGCAGAGTTGCGCCATGCCCTTGAAATGCTGGACAAGGATCATGATGCTCTAAGGGCAGAAGCTGATGGGAAGGATGAGTGTATTGCACACCTGAGGAAGCAGCTCAGTGAACAGGTGAGGGGAGAAGGAGGAAGAGGGGAAGGGAGGAAGAGGGATTGATGGATGGATTGATTCATGAGTGTCCTACACTGTCATCAGATTCTCTTGATTCTCCCCTTCTCCTCCTCTCCTTCTCTTCTCCCCTGCCTCAGGGTGACTCCCAGTCTGTCCTGGAGGCTCGGGTCAACCAACTGCAGTTGGAGCTCTCCCACCTGCAGGGGCTGGGCAAATCTCAAGGACGAGAGGTCACCAGTCTCCAGCAGCAACTGGAGGGAGCCAGGGGGGAGTTAGAGGCTATGAGGAGGGAAAACCAGACCCTCTCCCAAAGGAGCTCACAGCTCAGAGACGATCTTAACACCATGACACAAGTATATAAATCTTGCACAAATTTTATTATAACCTTGTTTCCATATCCCTCCTACCTTTCTGTTGCTTGCAGTATGGTAAGGTGACATAGAGGTCTGGGAGCAAGGCTAGTTTTGTTATGCCGTTAACATCCAGTATTTAGTGAGATTTCTGTGTATTGTAAACTTGAATCCCACAATGGTACTGTATATCACATTAATGATTCTGCGTCTCCACCATTACCCTCCAGGAGAACCAAGCAGTCCACGATGAGCTACGTCGAGCAGCAGAGGAGAGAGAGTCCCTCAAGCTGAAGGTCCAAGAGTATGCACAGAGCATCCTCAGATATGAGGAGGCCATTGCTGTCAAGGCAAGCCGGCTGCGTATACACTAGCTGTCTAACAAGTGCATGCGAACTAACTAGCATTACAGGCTCTTCCATCAGTTCATGTGTGAAAAGAGAGTAACTTGGGGGACATGAGTTATAGTGTTATAGTTTTGTATGTAGAAAAAGTCGAGTAGCCTATAAGTCTTGTAGAGTATCCTGTGTGTCTAGTAGAGTAGCCTGTAAGTCTGGTAGGGTAGCCTGTGTGTCTGGTAGGGTAGCCTGTGTGTCTGGTAGAGTAGCCTGTGTGTCTGGTAGAGTAGCCTGTGTGTCTGGTAGAGTAGCCTGTAAGTCTGGTAGAGTAGCCTGTGTGTCTAGTAGAGTACCCTGTGTGTCTGGTAGAGTACCCTGTAAGTCTGGTAGGGTAGCCTGTGTGTCTTGTAGAGTATCCTGTAAGTCTGGTAGGGTAGCCTCATTCCCAATCCTTCACTGCAGCTTTTGTTGCTTGCCATATTTATTGTGCTGTAAGTGATAAGTTATCACTTATGGTGGAGGACAGCGAACCTGGGAAAGGTCACTCCACCTCATTCATGACTTTTCTTCTTCCCTGTACATGCAAAAACAAAACATGCACACGCATGCACTGCACACACTTCAGGAGCAGGAGAAGGTAGACCTACTGGAGTCCTACCAGGCCCTGAGTGACGAAGCCGAGAAGCTGGACTCCACTGTCCAGCACTCTCTTGGGGAGACCTCCACCACCCGGATGGAGCTGGCCACACTCACACAGGTGGGTGAAATTTGGAAGGCAGTGATCAAGATTGAACTACCTCCTCTAGCTGTGTTCCCAGGCCCTCGACCAGCCATTTTATTTAGCCTTCCATTTTCTGATAAAAAGCTGGATGAGCCTTCATACTGTATACAATTGTTGTTGTATTTGTGCAGGAAAAACTTCACCTTGAAGAGCTAGTACAGCAACAGGCTAGTGAGATACAGCAGGTAAGAACTCCTCCCTGTCACAACATTGTTTGTGATGTAATCGACAGTATGACACACTCTTGTTTGGACACATGTCCTTGTTCCCCAAGACTTAGTTTTTGATCACTCCCTGTCGACAGTATGACACACTCTTGTTTGGACACATGTCCTTGTTCCCCAAGACTTAGTTTTTGATCACTCCCTGTCGACAGTATGACACACTCTTGTTTGGACACATGTCCTTGTTCCCCAAGACTTAGTTTTTGATCACTTACATATTCAGCTTTGTGTACTACATGTGTATGCAATGAAAAACTGGAGCCAAAGAAAGCCTGGGGTGAGGCTAAGATCAATCTCCAGCTGTAATTACTGCAAGCGGTCTACATATGTGACAATAAGCTACATGTATAGCCAGGTTGATACGTGTGTATGTACATGTTCAGTTTGTGTAGAAGTACGTACTCTAGTTCCTGGCTATGTGTTTGTACATGTAGCAAGAAATGTAGCTATGCCAAAACATGTTGTTGAGAGAAGACTTGATTCCACCTACAGCATATCCGGTCTCTGCAAGCCTATGAGCTCCAGCTCTCGACCCTCACCCACTCCCTCTCCAAGATGGAGGCTGCACTGCGGCAGGAACAGGAAGAGAAGGTCAGTTGTGGGGAGGGGAGGCGATGAGCATGAAGTAGGGGAGGAAGGTGGGACAGTGGCTTAAAAAGGATTCACCTACTACCTTGCACAATCAAAATTCGATCCTCACTCTCTTACAGAAAGCTCTTGTGGAGGACGTGGCTGCCACGAGGGAGCTGTGTGTGCAGCTAGACAAGACTAAGGACTCTCTCTCCAGACAGCTAGCTTCCCAGTCCATCAGCTACGAGCAGGTTGGCTGCCTTAGCAACCACTGCTGGGATATATACTCGTCTTTCCCAAACACCCTGAAACGAGGACACCTTTGTATTCTGGGTGCTTTTAGGTTTTGTTCTCATACACATAGATGGTCCCACTGTATACAGTGGAACTGCTTCTGAGTAGCCTTTCTGTGGCACTCCTGTTGGGGCTGCAGGGGACAGACTATTTAAACATGTCTTTCCCTGCCCTTACCTCAGTTTGACTGTAAGGAACAGACTCCACGAAGGACTTCTAGAGTCCCCATGGGGGTGCCACAGGAAGGCTTGTTGTATCCCAGGAGACCCCTACTGCAAGTGCACGATAGGTTGCTGCCAGAGATGCAGCTAACCTCGTACCCAGGCTCTTTCTCCTACGAACGGCCTGGGTACAAGGCTAGGTGGTGGCGGGGGGCAGGGCATGTGTGGACTTTGACAATAGCACTATTGTAGTCTCACCATTACACGCATTTGTACAACAGATGCAATCACATGTGGAGGACCTGAAGGCAGAGATGGAGCTACTGAGACAACAGGTACGTATAGGCAGTGTGTCCTACTCTTCAATTATAAACTGTGTATGTAACTTTTCTCGATTGTAGCTCGCTGGAGAAAGGAGCACAAATCAAAACCTTCAGGCCTTGCTCTCTAGTGAGCGAAAGAAGGTGACTTGATATTCTGTTTGATGCACATCATTGGGTTGTAGTTTTGATATCGTGTGTACATCATTGTGTGGTGATGAGCTGATTTGTTGTGTGTGTCTTTCTCAGGAGTTTCAGACACACATCACCAGACAGGAGAGGGAAGTGGAGATACAGCACCTCCGACAACAACTGGCCAGACTGGAGGCTGACAGGTATGTGCTGTGAAACAGTGGTCCCCCTCTACATGTAGCTTTGCCACAATCATGTGGTTTTATGTACAATACTGGCAGTAGACCTGGCTTTGTTTTGCCAAACATTCAGCTCTGTTATGTAGAGGCAAGAACGGGTGGCTTGAGTAAGAGCGTGTAACTCCAATAGAAGCCCGAAATCCGGTCAAAATTATTGAACCGTACTAAAAATAGAACACCCGGTCACGTGCTTAGCAACATGACATTGCCTTATATGTCTACGCAGCATGCCCAGTACGTGTTACTATTTTTAGTACTGCGGTAAATTCCGACTTGTTTCAAATTTTACGGAGTTACACACTCTTACTCTAACTGCTCATTCTTATGTGTTCTCGAACTACATTATCGTGGAGAGAGTATAGCCCTGTTTCTTGGCTCTCCTATCTTTTGATTGCTTGCAGTAGGCTCAGGAGTAAGGGACACTCCATTTGCAAACTGTAAGTGGTTAGACAGTGGGGGAGCCTGAGAACCGGGCTAGTGAGCATTAGCTCTGTTATGCAGAGGTTATAATGTGCAGATCTCCACTGCCTCAGTGGCTCCGAACTTTTTGCAAGAGCTTAGTGAAAATGGTCTGGGTGCATGTGTGCCTAGTTAAGTTATGGTTCAGGTTCTGCCAGGTACATGTACCTATATTGCCTACAGTCATCTATACATAGCACTGTAGGTCATTGTATCACTCAATCTGATAGGCTCTAATTCCCACTATAGTAGAGCTACATGTGTAATGCTGTAGCTTCAGATCAGAGGAGGTCGGACACGGTTGAACTTTACTAATTAAAATGGCTGAGGTCACACTAATTGATCTTGGATATTGCAAGATAGAAAGCTTTTTAGCTTTTTCTATGACTGGCCCAGCCTTGAACCTTGCTTTGAAAACTGGGGTCCCACCTCAGTAAAAGTCGAGAGAGTTAGTCTGTTGAGATACGAAAAATCAATTAGTGTGACCTCAGCCATTTTAATTAGTAAAGTTCAACTGTGTCCGACCTCCTCTGGCTTCAGATCATAAGAATGTCTAGTGGGAATCGAAGAACCTCTTGGGCTGAATATGGCATGCCTTCTTCCAGAATGACTGTATGACTATCGTGCAGGTTATCGATGATGGAGCAGCTCCGTACCCTTCGCTCTGAGTCTGTGATCAAGGATGAAGAAATCAAGAGAACAAAGTCTGAGCTAGCTTCTGAAAAGTTTCAGAGGTAAGATAGTCTGTAAAGACCCCTTGAAAGCAATCTCCTGCGTTCATTTGTAACCTCAAACACAAGCGCAGGAATGTTTTTTCATGAGGGGCAGGAAATAAGGCAAAGTTTTTAACCATCTTTCTGATTCAGGGAGCACACTAAGCAACAGTTGCAGCAGTGGAGAATGACCAGGACCTCTCCAGGTTCCCATGCCCCTCCCCCTCCCGCCACTTCACCAAAGCAGCCTCTAGCCTCCTCCCCACCCCACAAGGAACTACAAGATTCTACTGCTACCCCACACCATCAGCCAGATTCACTGGTGAGTAAAATTGATTTTTATAGATATATCCACAGTCATCATCTTCCTCTTTTTTGGCCAGGATGGAGGGGAGATATTTGCAAAGGAGAGGGAAAGCATGGCTAGTGAGAGTGCAAGTAAGTTTGCCAAAAAATTGATTCATCTTTTTTTTTGCTAAAAGAGTTCCTCTCTTAATTAAATGCACTTTTTCCTGTCTTTGTAGAATTGATTGGAGAACTTCTCTCGTCTTCGAAATCTCCCCAGTCTACACCTACATCTTCACACTCACTTGATAGTTCAAATAAGGGGGACTCGCTGCACACCAGCTAGCTAAATTCATGACATTTGTGTATTATTTTTATTCGCGCGCTTTTTATTTAAATTATCCAATCAAATCACGAGGAATATGTGATGTCAATGTTTGGTATATTGATATTGCATAATGCGGCACCGGCAGCGCAGTACAGAAGCGCAGTGTTGATCGACAGATCGTTGTGTGGCTTTGTCCACGTTCTGTTGAAGAGCTGATCGGTGAATTAGTGCACACGTACGGCAAGTTGTTTTGGAAGGATGCTGCCCTTTCTGGTCGGATTTGTTGCATGGATAGCCCTCGTGGTAAGAGTGGGATTAATTTTTAGTTACTAGGGGCGTTACCCAGGTGAAGTTAATTAAAACCAGTTCACTCTCCACTTTGAAGTGAGCCTTTTCCCTTAGGCTGTTATGAATCTGCAGTTTTTACATGACATTTCCCTCCTCAACTTCCCATTATATGCAGCTGTATGTATTTCTATGGCTGATGACAGAGAGGGATCCTGACTTGGAGCGAGCTGACTCAGAGAAGGTCTTCATGGACCCAGGGACAATGGAGAAGCATCCATTTCCCTCCATCACCTCTGAACCCTCCATAGGAATAACCCTAGTAGTACCTGCTTACAATGAGCAAAAGAGATGTAAGCATTTAGCCTTGTGTTCAAAGGTAGTCTCACAAGCCAGACCCACTTCCGGAAAAATAGGGAAGGGTCTGGTGAACTGCGTATACAAGCCATGTCCCACTGCACTGTACAGTGTGGCCCAATCACGTTGCAGTATTTTGTCACATGACACATTACATCACTATTTGAGTAGCAATAGCAGTCTTGAAAACGACGAACATGAGGTAGGGCATCTTTTCTGCTACTGTAGGAACTGTAAAAACACTTCGACTATACTTCTCAGGGAGCGTGCTTACTCTGCAACAGGTAATTCAAGAGTGCATTATTTGAAAATCTGGTTACGTCATCCAGCTAATTGCATTCCGGTGGGACACGGCTTGTATACACAGTTTACCAGACCCTTCCCTTTCTTGCGGAAGTGGGTCTGGCTTGTATGACTAGTTCCGAGGCTCCCCACCCATGCACAAGAGCCTAAGAATGAGGCTAGACTAGTATACTGATACCTAGCCTGTTTTAGTCTACCGACCTTTTCTGTTACTTTTCAAAAGTTTTGGTTAAATTTGAAATGTCCCACCCTCAACTCACGGAGTGAGATTGATTCAAATAAAACACATGATCCAATCTAGTGCAAGAAATTCAATTCTTAAAATTTATGGGTGGATCTAACTCTTGCTCACTCAAATTATTTAATTTGCATGCATTTTATTTGAATAAATACGGTAGTTTGTGGATGCAAGGTTCCCATTCAGAACTACACCCTAGTTTTGGAACCAGACCCCTAGTAGTCTTGGAATCGGACCCTGGACACTGAAGGAGCTAGAGTCTGGTGTCAAGAGTACTAACAGTATTGCTTAAGAAACCAACACAGATGGAATTGACCCTCGGAAAAGTTTTTAATTAACTTCTTTGTTAAGTCAAAATTGAGATAAGCACAAGACGAAAAGTACTTTGCAAAATGATGAGCTCATGTCATTGTGAGGGCTGTGTAGCCTCGTTCCCAGGCCCTCACCCAGCTTCCCGTCGCTTGCAGTACGGTTGGGCGGGGCCTGGGAACGAGGCTAAGGGCTGTGGTAAACTGTCTTTAGAAGTTGAAATCTACTTCTGTCCCCAGTGCCTAAGATGATGAAAGAGACGATGGAATATTTGGAGAAGAGACAGGTTAGTGTCTGTCGTGTCCTGCAGCAGATACAGTTTCATATTTGGTGTGTGTGTGTGTGTAGTGTGTATGTGTAATATGCATGTGGCATGTAGCATTGTGTGTGTGTATGCACATATTTTATGTAGGAAGGGTGGTTAGTTGTTCACAGGGCTTGGTTCTCAGGTGTGTGTGTGTGTGTATCTTCCACTGTGCAGGAAGAGCAGCCCTCTTTCTCTTATGAAGTGATCATTGTGAATGATGGCAGCAAGGACGGAACTACTGAGGTGCGTAGGCAAAGCAAGAGCACTAATGTAAAGGAATGAACCATCAACATGTTTACTGTGTACATCCCACACGTCCTCTGCTGTTCCAGTAGCTCACACGGCAACCTCTGTCCCTCTTCCCTCTAACCATTCTTTATGCCAGCACTGACCTCCACTGCCTCGGGTTTTTGCCTCACAACATAGGCACCAAAAGCTGGAGTCTCATTCCCAGACCTCATGTGTGGGCCTGGGAATGAGGCTAACAGACAATGTCATTCCAAGATCATTCCCAGGTCAATTCCGCCTCAAGACTACCATTAGCCTTGTACCCAGACCATCCCTTCTTATGAAGTGATTATTGTTAATGATGGCAGCAAGGACGGAACTACTGAGGTGCGTAGACAAAGCGAGAGCACTAATTCAATAAGACAATTCTCCAAGAGCGTGTGTTTGAGACTAGACTACACATGTACTGCAAGGCATTTACTCTCAGCTCTGATTTCCCTCAGGAAGCACTCAAGTTCGTAGCCAAGTATACGACTGAGAAGGTTCGTCTGCTGGAGTTTGTCAAGAATCGTGGCAAAGGTGGAGCCGTGAGAATGGTATGGTTTATGTGAAGAACACGTGGCTCTTCCAGCTTAAATTATATTTAACCCCATTGTCACCGAATTTTAAAGAAACCATGTGAGTTTAAGTTAACCCCATTGTCACCGAATTTTAAAGAAACCATGTGAGTTTAAGTTAACCCCATTGTCACTGAATAGTACACAGTGACCAATGAAACTACAGGTACCTGCATGGGTACAAAGAGGACTTCAGTGTGTTCATATATCTCTGCCACGCACTTTGAGTGATGTATATAATTATTCTACCTCCAGGGTTGTCTGAGTGCCCGTGGGGAGAGGATTCTGATGTTGGATGCGGACGGTGCCACAGCCATTGCTGACATGAAACAGCTTGAGAAGGCCATGGATAAACTCACAAAAGACCATGTACGTACATGTATATATGTGTAGTGTAGCCTCATACCCAGACCTTTTGACCCCAGCATGTGATGCTTGTAATGGAAACATGCATTACTGGTCACGTTCCCAGACCATCCAAATAGTGCAAAGAGGGTATAGTGTAGCCTCGTTCCCAGGCCATTCCTGCCTCCAGTTTTTGACGGCTTGCAAAAACGGAGATGGGAAGCCCTGGGAATGAGGCTAGGTCTAGTGTTTTGAGTGTCGTTTCTTGTCACATGGTGCAGAGAGCTGTATCGTGCAAAGAATGTCTTACTTCCAAGTTTCTGATGGCTCAGACTGCTGCGTAGCATGGCTTACAAAAATTCAAGAAGACTGTAAACTTTCTTGAGACAGTGAAAAACAAGGTGCAACATCACGCATGTTTAGTGTTGTTCCCAGACCCTCCTGCATGTGTCGAGAGGGTCTGGTGTTTTGAGCAACATTTCTTGTCACATGCTAGCTCCAATCAGATGGCAGAATTTGTACTGGTAGTCATCTATTCGACCTAAGCTCAATCAGCTGTGTAGAGAACCTGACAGTGTGTGGAAGGCCTTGTAACATGCAGCGAAGGCCTGGGTACGTCATGGCTATGTGTTTGTGATCAGTGGTGATGATATGGTGCAGTGCACCATCATAAAATTACCCCGTACACATTTCTTAATCCTCACAGAATGTTCCAGCAGTAGTGGTCGGCTCCAGAGCTCATTTGCAAGAAGAAGCAGTAGCCAACGTACGTGCATTGAAGGAATTCATTTTGCAGCAAGATTCTCATTCCCAGGCCTTCCCTGCCTCCAGTTTTTGATCACAGATGAAGAAGGCCTGTGAATGAAGCTAAAGATGGTCCTATACAGCAAACAGAACAGAAGTAGTGTCCATTTGTGGCCTAGCTCCACTACCCTGTGATGCCCTTTTATCTGGTGTCAGTAGGAAGACCCGCAACCCCATCCGCCGGGGATCTCCATTTAAACTAGGCAGTGTATCCAACGGTGAGAGAGAGAAAGACAGCTGGAGTCGGCTGAGGCCTCTAGTATGGCTGTTATAAGCAGACTTGCTTCTGCTCCGGATCCTCTGCCGTGGGTCCAGTGGCTCAGTGGTAAGAGCGTCCAACTTTCTCTCTCTCCAAAGCTTACGTCAAGTTGTTCCTGCCTACACAGAGCCTTCACATCAGTAGGAAGACTAGATGGTACTGTAAAGGTAACTATTTGTGATGTGTGGATGTTTCTCCATAGCGTTCGTTCTTTCGCAACTTTCTGATGTACGGGTTCCACTTTCTGGTCTACGTGCTGTGTGTCCGTGGGATCAAGGACACCCAGTGTGGTTTCAAGATGTTTACCAGAGCTGCCACTGCCACCCTCTTCAATGCATTGCACATCAACCGATGGTGCGCACAAATATATCTTCTTCCTTCTCTGTATGCTGTGTTTGGGTACACTAGAACATTAGCCTCGTTCCCAGGCTCTCCCTGTACTGCAAGTGACGGAAAGCTGGGCAGGGCCTGGGAACAAGGCTACTAGTTCTTGGAATAAAGACACGTTTGATGCTATCAGACAAAATTGAAAAGTGGACAGTTGGCTAGAGTTGAGCCCAGGGGGGTTTTAGCTTATTCTGACCCCTGAGCTACAACTGGGTGCGTGACTGAAGCATTCAGTACCACCTGTACAGTATGTATGAAGAATGGTCGTAGCTCAGTGGTAGAGCACTGATAGCTCAAGCCAGGAGCTCAATTCCCAGAAACTACTGGCTTTATGTCTTGTACAGGGCCTTTGATGTGGAGCTGCTGTACATTGGACAGCAGCTGAGAATGCCGATGAAGGAGGTGGCCGTGAACTGGGAGGAGATTGAAGGTGAGTTGAATATCCCTCCAGGCGAGTAAGTCGTCCCAAGGGATTTATTGTAGGGAATTTGACAGTGTTCTCCAAGGAATAATGGTGTGCTTTAATTAAACCATATATATTTGTGGTCTATAAACAACACAACTATGTGTTAATGGATATCAGTTCTACTGCCATTACTTGATTTTCACTGCAGCATTTGTTGTGTGAATTGTTGTGTGAATTTTGTACTGTAAGCAACGAACGTGCGAAGGCCTGGGAACAAGGCTAGCTTTTGATCACTATCCCAGAAAGAGAGGCAACCTACCTTTGCTCTTCCCCTCAGATTTCGTTGCTTGTAGTTAGCCTCATTCCCAGGCCCTTACATGGAAGGCTGGAACCTGGGAATGAGGTTAGTTCTATTTGTGTACTACAAATGTAGCCTCGTTCCCAGCCCTTCAATCACAGCTAATGCGGTGGAAGGCCTGGTAAAACTCCTACGTAGAATAACGTCAGGTGGGCCTTTGGATCTGTGGTACTTCCGTTAAACCAAGAACCCAAGAAGTAACACCAGACTGCTCTGTCGTTGTTGAACGCCTGCCCGTGATAGCGCCTGCTTTAGCTTAGACTAGACCTATGACTGCGATTTAACGGAAGTACCATGCCTCCAAACGTCCACCTGACGTCATTCTATGTAGGAGTTTTACCAGCCTTCCACCGCGTTAGCTGTGATTGAAGGCCTGGGAACGAGGCTACTGCAAATGATGAAAGTTGGGTGGAGGGACAAAGGTGGAGGTGACTTAGGTATGAGGGAGATCGGGGGTCATGATCACTAACTCAGTCTTGGTTTCATCGTGCAGGGTCCAAGCTTGTCCCCTTCTGGAGCTGGGTGCAGATGGGCCGTGACCTCTTGTTCATTCGACTGAGGTACCTCTTTGGTCTGTGGACTGTTCCGAAAGTAAAGAAGACAAAAACCGAGTAGCTTACATATTGTAGCTTTTCGTGTATGCCTCCGGTGAAGCAACCATAGCATACGTCTTTAGACATGATCACTGTTCAATGTTGCATTAGAAGTTGTTTACATGCTGTACGTGTATATACATACGTAAGTGATCAAAAACTGGAGGTGGGAAAGGCCTGGGAACCACTACCAAGAACGCATAAGAACGGGCGGCTAGAGTAAGAGCGTGTAACTCCATAAAATTTGAAACCGGTCGGAATTTACTGCCAGTACTAAAAATAGTAACACATACTGTGCATGCTGCGTCAACATAAGCCGTTATTGCTAAGCACGTGACCGGCTGTTCTATTTTTGTATAGTACAGTTCTGACCAGACTACAGGCTTCTATTGGAGTTACACGCTCTTACTCAAGCTGCCTGTTCTTATGCGCTCTTGCCACTACATATAGCATACAGTATAAAAGACCATTGCTTTCTGCATGTGGCATTGCTTTCTGCATATACGAGAGCTTATGAGCACCACAAAGCAGAAAGTGGCGCTCATAAGCTCCACCCACGAAGCAGTGTTCATAAGCTCCTGGTATATATCACCCTACAGACCATTGCTTTCTGCGGCAAACTGCAACATACTTTCCTAGTCACAATCACTGTTCACAATCACACTGACTGTTATGTGCAGAATTACAGAATGTTGAACACAATTCATGCTATATGGTGTGTTAATACAGGAGTACATGCAGTAGATTGTTAAATTATGGTACATGTACATGAAATAAGATGTGTTGTATATATACCATAGCTACATACATGTAGGGCAGTATGTGTGCGTGTATATTATATACCACAGTTACATATATATAGAGCACAGTATAATGTGTGTATAGCTACATAGAGCAGTGTGAAATACTCAAGTTGGTGGCCCGAGGTAAAACATACAAAATTCTCAAAGTTGCAAAACAAATCTAGAAACATGTGGATGTATAGTGCAAAATAGGTTAGTGCCAACATAGAGTTGAATAGTGGATAGCTAGCTACTCATCATGGTCGTCGTCGCTATGTGCTGAAATGGTGTTGAGGAGATAGTAAGCTCCGTGCTGTGCCATCAGCTGCATGTGTGTACCCGACTCAATCACCTGACCATTGTGGATTACAGCAATACAGTCAGAACTGGAGAGATGAGAAAGCATGTGCTATGATGTAATTGTAACATGTCAGTGTGATGTAATTGTAACATGTCGTGATGTAATTGTAACATGTCAGTGTGATGTAATTATAACATGTCGGTGTGATGTAATTGTAACATGTCGGTGTGATGTAATTGTAACATGTAATTATAACATGTCAGTGTGATGTAATTATAACATGTCGGTGTGATGTAATTGTAACATGTCGGTGTGATGTAATTGTAACATGTTGGTGTGATGTAATTGTAACATGTCAGTGTGACGTAATTATAATAATTATGTCATTACATGACAATTTGACTTGTAAATGAATAAATGCAGACAGTCTTATTCCCAAACACACTTTTTGTACCTGGAAGAAATGGAGGAGGTCTGGCAAACTGCCTAATCCATTTTGGTTCAACTCTGCTAGAATGACAGTGCATTGTTTTATTGTGTAACATTGTTAAAGTTATGATCAATTGCGCCAAAGGCTGTTGGCATAGTAAATTTATATTTCGAAAACCGTAACTGATATTTATCTCAAACAAGTTACAGTCCAACAGCACATGAACGAAATATATTATTCGGAGAGAAATAAGCTTCTGTTTAAAAACGCCCCAACGCATTCGAACCAGCAATTAGCTGCACCGCTCGAATGCTTTTGTGCCAAATTACAGTGACTGTAAAAGAGTTCGATCCTGAATTTCTTTTCTTGCACTACTTCACGGTATTTACTAGGTCGGCATGTGAAGATATCTGGCGCTTTATGTATACTTTTTGTAGGAATTTAACTGCTTTAGGCATAAGAAATGTGCTTCGGAGCGTAGAACCTTCAATTCAAGTCCAATTTTTGAGATTTCTTTACGTGCTGCCCTGCGCTACCCATACAACACACCAGAAAACAGAAGAAATGCTTTCCTTGCCTTATATTTGGCGCAAGGATAAGCGATCTGCTTTCGAAATATGGCAAGGCCTTCAAGCATTACCAGTGGGTTTGGGGACGCGCGTTCGTGCAGCGTCTGCAATAAATAATCAATATAACCCGTTACCCAGGCAACATCTAAGAATGTTGCCCATATCTCTCTTGTACAGTGATGTTGCCTAGGTAACAGGTTATATAATAGTTATATCCCTCCCTGGGGTGTGGTCTTGCACATTGCTACGCCCGACACCAATGTGTAAAACGACCACACCCCAGGGAGGGATATAACTATTACTTGTGTACTACATCAACTATAATTGCTTACGTAAACAATTGGCCCTTGTATGCATTTCACAGGTTTTGAACCAGTTGATTGTAACCTTAAGTGATTACATTTCAGATGCCAACAATCTGCTTAGCAACATGGACTGTTGATTGGGCAATCCTAGCTTTGACTAAGCAATGAGTCATTAGTCTCAAATCCAGACCCCCCCCCTTTGGAGAGGGCCTGGGTTCGAGACTAGAGTCAACTGTCCTAGAGTTTGCTGTTGGAAAGAACTTTTTGGAATTCACAATCCAGCTTCCGTGACACAGTTCACCAGACTGTTTTCCCTAGCCTTGTTCCCAGGTCTTCCCCGGCTCCAGTTTTTGATCGCTTGCAGTATGCAAAAACGGAGGGAGAATGCCTGGTGAATCTTACCACATGATCCGCGGCACACATGACGTCACAGGTTCTAGACACAAAGACATATTCACATTTATATCTCCAGCTACAGAGAAGCTAGAGAAACAAGACAAGTTCCAGCCGAAAGACAAGTCCTACCTCTAGAACATACCCGAGTCTGAAGCAGAACCGCTGAAGGATGGTTCCCCTGCAAGCGTTGCAAATCCAAAAGCGGCTGCTTTTTCGCTACGTTAGCTACATTTTGTCACTGCAGATATTTCACACATGTCGTTCGGCAACCCTTTGGAGTTATTCTTTCTAGCTGGGATATGTTTTTTACGCTTGATGTTGTTCTCCGTCAGCGCTTGTCTCGTCTTCGTAGCTAGTACAGAACGCAAGATCGGTCTTCTCCCTAGCATGGCTGTACATATAAGCGTGACGACATGTGACGCCTGTGCCGCGGATCACGTGGTAAGATTCACCAGGCCTTCTCCCTCCGTTTTTGCATACTGCAAGCGATCAAAAACTGGAGCCGGGGAAGGCCTGGGAACGAGGCTAGTTTTCCCCACTTGGTAATAAATCATCTAGGTACGAGACTATTATATTGATTGCTATACCCATATATGGTAGAGAGGCGGTGGGCAATCACGATACTTGTACGTCCCTCCCTGGCTCTGTCCAGTGCATCTTGGACAACTTTCTCGCTCTGTGTGTCCAGAGCAGAGGTGGCTTCGTCCAGGAGGAGGACCTTTGGGTCTCTCACTAAGGCTCGGGCGATGCTGATGCGCTGCTTCTGTCCCCCACTCAACTGGGTCCCCTTTGCACCAACGTTGGTATTGTAACCCTGTAAAATGTAGACAAAACTAATAAAATTTACAGCACAAATGTGATAAAATGAATCTGTATAAGCTGCTGAAATAGCCCTCAACAATCACACCCTTTTGCTCTTACTTGTGGCAGTGATTCGATGAACTCGTGGATATTGGCAGCCTTTGCAGCCTCAATCACCTCATCATCTGACACGTTCCTGAAGAGAGCTCCATAGCGGATGTTTTCTGCGATGGTAGCATCAAACAGCACCGGTTCTTGAGAGACAATGCCAATCTGTGAGCGCAGCCATCGAAGGTTGAGATCACGCAAGTCCACACCGTCCAGCATCAGCATCCCACCAAGAGGGTCATAGAATCTCTCGATGAGGGAGACAACAGTACTCTTTCCACAGCCGCTGGGTC
>OX422187.1:2654658-2679658 GCA_949130485.1 Agelas oroides | reverse complement strand
TGAGGAGGGAGCGACGCTTCCTTGTTGACGGTTCCTCCTCCTCTTCCTCTTCTGCCTCCTCTTCCTCGAACCTCACAATCTTTTCAAACTTGAAAAAAAGAGAGAACAGAGAATCTGAAAAATTACTGTTTTACATTTATAACTCGACTGCTTCTGAAATTCCTTCTACTCTAGATTCTGTTTTAGGTTTTCATGGGGCGTGGCTTAGTAAACTAAGTATTCATCTCAGGAGGGCAAGGGGCGGGGTCTGTGTGCCGTGTAGCCGTGTGCGAAATGCTAAATGCAGGCAAAAAGTGCTAAATGACATGAAGTTTCTAGTGGAGTGGACATGTAAGAAATACAAGCGGCAGCTTCTATCAAGTTCTGTCAAAGGCAAAATGTTGTACTGTTGGTTGGTTACCCTATGAAAGTGGTTGGCCCTGTCCATCAGCACAATCTACATACAGACAGTGTGCCTGGGTGGGCGTGGTCCGTACATTATACTCGAAAGTATATGATTTTCCGCATACTCACCGCCATTTTGTAGGGCAGTAGGATAGCAGTAATGTACACGTAGACCCCTTGTTGGCTCCCTACCAGCAATACTGACGGCTGGATCACTTAGTGGCTCACGTATGTTATAAGGCTAATAGCGATGTATGTCATACTGCAGCGATTTTAGATGTGGCTCATGGTAACATTTAGCAGCCAACTCACAACCTCGTCGCTGTATAAACTTGCCGTTCACAGAGCCATTTTTTGCCTTACGTTGCGTCATCGGAATACTGACGCCCAGCCTGTGACGTCACTGCCACATGTAACCACGCCCATTTAGGTACATGGTCTATAAACTATCTTGTGTGTACACCAAGAACAAGAACCAATCAGGTGGGAAAACCACTTATGGCATGGTCGGTATCCATAGGATTTTTATAACCAATCTTTATCTCCAGGTTGTACCCTCATACTCAGTATTTGCCGAACATAAATCTGAAGAGGAAGGTTATCTGTTACCAATTTGAGCTCGGAAAATAACTTGCCGATGTTTTGACTGAATGCTCCAGTCGTCATTGCCCTGATGATGACTGGAGCATTCAGCTGAAACGTCGGTACTCTTTTATGCAGGAGCCAACTGAGAAGCCACTAAGGTCATAAATCTCCTGCCATAATTACTACATGTACAGCCACACCTTAATTGGCACATGATGCTATGAATATCATTAAAATTGAACCCCCCCCCCCACTTGAACTAGCCTTGTCCCCAGGCCCCACCCCAAAAAATCGGGAAAGGGGCCTGGTTACACTTGCAAAAATTCCCGTATGTGCTATGTCAGCAGTCTTCGTTTGGAGTAGACAAATCACGTTCGTCCATTATCAATTACTAAATTCTTGACACGTGAAAGTGGCAGACTCGTTCCAAGACCATTTGAAAATGGGAACGAGGCTCGCATACATTTCTTAAAAACTTGAATTTCAGAAACATAGAGCGTAGTTACGCTTGCTAGGCTACTACTCTTGCCTCACAGGATCTGTTCATCTACTCTGTAATGCCATTGTCAACAGTAGCTGGCTACACGTGATCACATAAGGCACTTAATTGTTACATAATATGCTGATTCAGCACATACCAGAAAGTTTGCAAGTGTGACCAGGCCCCTTTCCCGATTTTTTGGGTGGGGCCTGGGGATGAGGCTACAATTGAACCACTTACGATACAGACTAGGCACAGACTGGATGTAACCACATAACCTGGTATACTATAGATTACTGCAATATACTAATCATAAACACAACTGTGGTATTTAATTGCAACTACATACCCTGTCTTCTTCAGCTTCGAACACATCGTCGTCATTAGCATCCAGTCGTGGAAGGTCGCGTCGGCTCGGGAAGGGAGAGGGATGGGCAGCCCCTGGAATGTCTTCCAGACTAAACCGGGAGAATATACCACCATCAAACAAAGATTGGTCAGGTTCGGCATGGGGCTGGTGGAGATAGGCAGGGGTCCCCTTTGAAGTCACTGAGGATTGATGGAGATAGGCAGGGGTGCCTTTTGAAGTCACCGAGGATTGATGGAGATAGGCGGGGGTCCCTTTTGAAGTCACCGAGGATTGGTGATGGAAGGAGGGGATTGACCTGCTGACAGACTCACTCTTCTGGCGTTCGAGGGAGATGCTACGCTTGCAGGCTGCCCTAAATTCAGCCAGGGGCTCAAGAGCTAAAGAACGGAAGGGAAGAAGCAGTGAAGACATCCATCTCCCCTCCCCTTCCCTCCCCTCTCCTTACCTTCCTGCTGTTGCTCCTCGTCTGCGATGGTCTGCGCTGTCACCAGCTCATAGTAGAGGCCTTCATTGTCCATCAGCTCCGAGTGTGGCCCCATCTCCACCACCCGGCCAGCCTCAATCGATGCAATGACATCCGCAGTTTGAATTGTGGAGAGACGGTGAGCAATAACGATGGTTGTACGCCCCTCTCTGGCCTTGTCTAGTGCATCTTGGACAACTTTCTCGCTCTGTGTGTCCAGAGCGGAGGTGGCTTCGTCCAGGAGGAGGATTTTCGGGTCTCTCACCAAGGCTCGGGCAATGGCAATACGCTGCTTCTGTCCCCCACTCAGCTGGGTCCCTCTCTCACCAACAAAAGTTTCGTAACCCTCAGGCAGCTGTTTAATGAAATTGTGAGCATTTGCATTCTTGGCAGCAGCCTCGATCTCTGCCATTGTGGCCGACTCCTTGCCGTAGCGGATGTTTTCTGCAATGGTCGTGTTGAAGAGGACAGGCTCCTGACTTACCACACCAATATTGCTGCGTAGCCACTTTAGGTTCAGGGTCTGGATATCATGGCCATCAATTGTGATCTGCATAGCACAGCAATATACTAATTTAATGATGAGATGTGAGAAACTGTAATACGTATTCCCCAACCCAATAAAATTCACTTCTCCATATCCTTCCCAATTCGTCCTCCCCTCCCTCCTCCTCCTCCTCCTCCTTCTTCTCCTCCCCTCCCCTCCCCTCCCCTCCCCTCCCCTCCCCTCCCCTCCCCTCTCCCCCCCCCCCCCCCCCCCCCCCCCCCCCCTCCCTCCCTCCCTCCCTCCCTCCCTCCCTCCCTCCCTCCCTCCCTCCCTCCCTCCCTCCCTCCCTCCCTCCCTCCCTCCCTCCCTCCCTCCCTCCCTCCCTGCCTCCCTCCATTGTATTAGTGTTGTTCACAGGCCCACCTAGCCATCCATCACTTGCAAGTATGCAGCAGTGGGGCATGGGTCTAGGCTAGGAGTACAAGTGGTCCAGGAATGAGACCGAACCTACCAGCCCGGCATCGGGGTTGTAAAATCTCTGTATGAGTTGGACGATGGTACTCTTTCCACATCCACTGGGTCCCACGAGCGCCACTGTCTGTCCCTTCTTGACCTGTAGGTCAATGCCATGCAGAACCTGCAGCAGGACAGAGGGAACAATACGACATTAGTGACAGTATAGTCACCCAATAGCAGTCTCACCCAAAGTACGAATGGACTGAAATGTTATTCACTTGTGGTCATCCGGATGTTGTAGCTCAGTGGCAGAACACTGGCAGCTCAAGCCAGGGTGTCCTTGGATCGATTCCCGGTGACAACTGTTTTTTGCACTTTCCTCTATTTTTTGCCTCAAAACATCTACATTTCTTTATTTCCAACATGAGGCAAGGTCTTCTAAGCGCTCAGCCACATTCACAGACTCACACCCAAATTGTTTGTATGCTGGAAAACTGGTCCCGTTGGAACTGTGGTACCTATGTGGTACGAATGTTCCATGGTGTGGGGAACGCAATTATCGACCATTGCGGTTAGGTAATAAGATGGTGACATCTGGTAAACACGTTGTGACGTAATTGTACTCCATGACAACGGATGTGATCTACGAAGAGCGCGGATCTGATTGGTCACATCAAGTTTCTGCTGTGGTGACAACTCGATGGTTGCAGCGTGACCAGACCCTTCCTCTCTCTGCGAAGGGTATGGCTTGTGAGACTAACCCAAATGGTTTGTATGCTGGAAAACTGGCCCTGTTGGAACTGGCTACCTGTAACCCAACGTGCATTCATGCATGAACAATCAAAGAACTACATCTTCGTAGTTGGCGTGTATGTGCACAGCGTGGTACCTATTTTGCCTCACACCATGAAACATTCGTTCCTTTACAGATGAGGCAAGATGCTTGAAGCAGTGTCGCGCCAGACAAATTAACATGATGTAAATCAAGAGCGCATAAGAACGGGTGGCTTGAGTAAGAGTGTGTAACTCCCTGACCAATAGAAGCCCATAGTCCAGTCAAAATTATTGAACTGTACTAAAAATAGAACACCTGGTCACGTACTTAGCAACAAAGGCTTACGTCTACACACAGCTACGTGTTACTATTTTTAGTACTGGCGGTAAATTCCGACCTGTTTCAAACTTTACGGAGTTACACGCTCTTACTCAAACTGCCCATTCTTATGTGCTCTTGCATGCAGTAAGTGGGTATAACCCTTTCAACATCTCAACAGAGGGTGTAGCCTCGTCCTCAGGGGAGGGGCCTGAGGACGAGGCTACAGAGGGTGTTGCTAGTACATTGATTCACCTGGACGTCTGGTCTAGCGGGATACCGAAACACAATGTCTCTGAACTCAATGTTGCCCTCCAAATGGTCAGGGATTTCCCCTTCGTTTGAGGTAGCATCAATAACTGGCTCCTGTGAAGACAAACGAACATGGTGTAAAGTAGGGCGGCCATGACATGGCTAAATTTTATTGGGGTGAGCCTGAGCGAGCCCCACACTAGCGGGACTGCATTGCGGAAGTGTGTTTGTAACATACTTGTTTGCTTGTGGCCATATACCATAAATTTTAAATGCGCGTCCTCGTGGTAGGTGAAGAGCAATGCTGGGCTACTGCCAGAGTGCAGCATTGGCAACTGTAGCGGAGACGGCTCAAGTTCAAGCATGCACGGCACCTTACTTCTTGTTTGTCACAGCAGCTACGGACTGACCATCAACGGCAGGCTGCTCGCAGACCGTACAAATTGTACACGCCAGGTTGAGATCGCTTCAGGTAAGGCCCGTACATGAACAGCACTCATAAACGCTAACGATTCAGCTCATCATTTTAGCATGAAGCTTAGTCTGTTCATGTGCATGTAGCCATAGTAGCTGCTTGCTCAGGCTCGCCCCCATAATGTTCTACATTTTCTAGTATCATATGTCATGTCATGATATGACGATATGCCATGACATGAAACTATCATTGCATGAAAAAAGTCATAAATGACCCATTAACTTAGTATGCTAGTGTTTGGTAACTTACGAGTACATGTGACCTTTCACAAGTAGGAATATAGGTCTAGATCTGCACAAATTTGCTACATTTTGTGTCAGCTTCTTGTGTGTTCAAGCTACGTAATTATGCAAATGCACACTGTTTAAAAATATCGATATAGCCTTTGCTTATGTCATAGCATGTCGAGACTACTTTATGTCATGACATAACGACATACGATATATCGTGGCAGCCCTAGTATAAAGTGAATCAGTTTGACTTAGCCCATTCTTTCTCTTTCAAATCTAGCCATCACACCATGGTACAAGTTTTTAGTGAGACACACAGGGCATCTAGGAGCTCATTACTCAGTCAATAAGAACAAGGATGACGGTCAGTACGTTCACACACTACTCAGGGCTTGGTCATTTCGCTAGCCTCATATGTGATCTACTTAACAACTCTACACTACAGCTGCCAAAAGGGGTCACGCATGCCATGTCATGAAACACGATAGATGCCTGTTGGTGACGTCATGGTTACGACTGAACTTTATCCCAGCCCAAGGCAAAATTGTGTATCCAGTCTATGGTTAGGTTAGGGGCCCCCCTGCTAATATTAGTGGGTGGTCTAGGTTAGCCCCCCCCCCCCCTGCTAATATTAGTGGGTCGTCTAGGTTAGCCCCCCCCCCCCCCCCCCCCCCCCCTGCTAATATTAGTGGGTCGTCTAGAAACCCTCAAAGGGCAAAGTATACTGAATGCTAGAAGGTAAAATGGTTGTCGATTGTCTCGTTCGTGGAACAAAACATGGGCCATGTTTTCTTCTCAACGCCTCTAAGCAGAAACACAACACTAGCTACATAGCTACGTACAGGTAAAGTGATACTTGGGCTTCATAAATACTGGAGCTGCACCTTGTTATCAACAAGAATTAAAAGCCAAAGATGGTACTCACAGCGCATGGCAGCCAAGTGTCCTCTGTAAACTAGTTAATATTACTTTTTTGAGAAAATGTAATGGCATGGAGCCTTTCTGTAGTCCTTGTTTCACTCTGCAGAACTTTGCTTACTTCTTTGATGTTTTTGATCCTTAGGGAAAGTTGACCTTTGAAGCTTTAGTCTTGGAAATATTGGCCTCACACAAATGGCAAAAATTATTTACTTCTGACTTTGTGGTTAGTACATTCTATTCAATTTTGGCATATAATTGGTAAATTAAAAATCCTTAAGGTTCTAACATTTCAGCCACATTGCTTTATTGAGGAAGAAAAGAAAGAGGCGTGAAGTCTGATCTCTGCATCTTGGTTAGTAGGTTTCTTCAGATCAAAGATGGTGACACATTCCCTAAGTGTGCCCGTGGTGCGGTGGTGCGCGTGCGCGCGTGCACACACACACACACACACACACACACACACACACACACACACACACACACACACACACACACACACACACACACACACACACACACAAAAAAAAAAACACATTGTAAAACTTCACATTTTGCAAAAACTTCCTATTGGTCTCAAATTCTGTCATCCACTGGTTAGCCTCATTCCCAGGCCATTATATCTTTGACAAAATGGCCTGGGAATGAGGCTAGGCACTAGCCATACATCAATCATGCGGGGAAGGCTGACAAGATAAACTTAACAGACTCAGAACTGTTGACTCACCCTGTCGATAACTTCAAACACGACGGTGGCAGAACCAAGAGCAGTAGCAAAGGTTTCAATCTCAGGAAGAGCGTTGCCCAATGAGAAGCTTCCAATGATCACTGCAAAGAAAACCTAGAGAGGGAGAAGAGTTGAGGGGGAGGAGGGACAAAATAAACGGACGTCCTTTCGGTAGTCTCGATCCCAGATGCAAACCCGGTACAGATCACTTTCAGTCATGTTCCACACTGGAAGCAATATAAGTACGGGATGAGGTCTGGGAATGAGACTAGTCCTCTAGAGGCTAACTGCAGCTCACAAATTAAGGTCCACGTTCCTGCCCAAAAGCTTGTTGTACATTCTTACCAGTCACTGCTGATTCCTGAAACAAATCACTTCCTCTGTTTATGGGTTCTGGTACGGTTATTAACATTGTTGCACATAGGTGGGGTCACCATGGCTTTTGGAATAATTATGACATTACTTTCGTTGTACCCATATTTGGATAGGGTGCGTTGTCAGTGGTCATTCAACTACACATAATGGAAGGAGGGAGGGTGTGAGAGAGGGAAGGAGGGAGGGATGGGAGGGAGGGATGGGAGGGAGGGATGGAAGGGAGGGGGGAGGGAGGGGGGAGGGAGGGGGGGAGGGAGGGGGGAGGGAGGGGGGAGGGAGGGGGGAGGGAGGGGGGAGGGAGGGGGGAGGGAGGGGGGAGGGAGGGGGGAGGGAGGGGGGAGGGAGGGGGGAGAGAGGGGGGAGAGAGGGGGGAGGAAGAAGGAAAATATGAGGCAAAGGAGGACGAGAACTCACAGTTACAACATCTCCAGCTGCCAGTTCACAGTTTGCAATCAGGGTTGAGCCGTACCTAAACAAACAAAATGTCAACACAGAAGATTTGAAAAGAGGGAGGAGGAAGTGACGGGAGGGGTGTGTGAACTCACCAGAATCCTAGGGCGTAGGTGCCAAACACAAAGAAATAGATACTTCCTACAGCGATGCTCGACAGCAAGCCTTTCTTGACCCCCACATTCCTGGCATGCTTCAGATGATGAGAATACCTGTGAGAACAAGATCACCACCAAAAAATGCCTTCAAAGATGGGATGGTGGGACTCTACCAGGCAGTATCCATTAATTGGTGCATATACACAGTTTTTCTGTCTGCCTGTCTGTCTGTAGTCTGTATGTCTGTCTGTTTGTGTGTCTGTGGTCTTTCCACCTGTCTGTGTATCAGTGGCCTGTTTGTATGTCTGTTTGCCTGTCTGTATGTCTGTTTGTGTGTCTGTGTATCGGTAGTCTGTTTGTCTGTCTGTGGTCTGTACGTCTGTCTTTCTGTTTGTGTGTCTGTTTGTCTGTCTGTATGTCTGTCGGCGTGTCTGCCTGCCTGTATGTCGGTTTGCCTGTCTGTGTATCTGTGTATCGGTAGTCTGTTTGTCTGTGGTCTGTATGTCTGTCTTTCTGTCTGTGTATCAGTGGTCTGTCTGTCCGTTTGTCTGTTTGTGTATCAGTGTCTGGTTTGTCCACCATTCTCTGACCTCTCCACTTCGTTCTGTTCTCCCCCAAACGCAACCACGGTTCTGATGGAGGAGAGCACCTCCTCTGCAACACTTCCGGCAGTTGCATACGCACCCTGCTCTTTCACCGTAAAAGAGGCGATGATCTACGGACGTGTAAAGAAGAGGAGAGGGGAAAATTGGCTGCATTACATGTATATAACTGGAGGCATATTTGGAGGACCACAATTTACCTTTGAAATCACTCCAGCAAGGAAAGAAATGATAGGAAGCATGGTAGCCACCACTAAAGTTAGCTTCCAGTTTATGATAAAACCAATGACAAAACCGGCAACAAAGGTGGAGGTGTATTGAAGAAACACCACTACTTTGTCCCCAATACCAGCCTGGATCTTCTCAATGTCACTGTAGAGGAGAAAAACAGCGTTGTGATTGGCTCATTTTGGTCATGTGATTCTATTCAAGTAACCTGATTGGTTGGTTACTATGGCAATACCTCAATCCAAGGTCATGTGTCTTTTACATACATTGTTTCCTACTCAAAACCACAAAAGGTTACTCAACCATCTATACAATGTTTAAATAAACAATGCTTGCTTAGAACCCAAGCTAACCCCCTCCCTCTCCTCACAGCAGAAGCAGGCTAACATTAGCTACTGTACTTGCTAGCACACATGTAAGGCACAGTCATGCTGTTAACACACACGAGGACAAAAGATGCTACAAAAGATGCTTAAAAAGTGCAACTACGTATGGGCTCCAAGAATCTATTCCCAAGTGGAAATGATGCAACATGCATTATGGTAACTTACTCGGCTAGACGTGTACTCAGTCCTCCGGCTTCATTGACATCAAACCAACCCACTTCCTGACGGAGAATGGCACGATAGAACGCCAGTCGCATACGTCTTGTCTGCCTGTATGCACTCACATTCCAGAAGACAGTTGCCAGAAAGATCACAACCAGAACTGCAGTGGCTAATCCGATATAATAGAGCGAGTAGAGCCGGATTTCACCCCGAAGGGTCTCCTCTGGGTCACATACGTAGCGAAGAACATCGCCAAGAACTCTAGAGCCCTGGTTCCCTGCAAGGCACCCAGTTTGATTTGAAACTACCATCATTGTAGTGTTTTGGAGAAGATTCGTCGTACAAAAATCTCCAGTCATGTTGCTAATATAGCTAGCGAGTAGTAGACAAACTGGTTTATCACGCGGCCAAACATGAGCATGTGGCCGGGAAGTGCAACACCGCCAGCGATGGCCAGAAATGTTCCCCCAATGATCATCAGAAAATCCAGAAAGTGTGCGTAACGAAACTGCAGGAAGAAGAGATAACAATTTGGTTTTGAGAGGAAATGGACTTGAGGCTAAGACAAGGCCGTAAAGTAATTCAAGAAGCAGGGCTAATAAAATTTAGGCCATTCCAATCTAATCTTTAGTTTCTGGGCCTCCGCCCGCGTCTACTTTTCATGATGAATTTATGAGGGCATTGCAACTGGTGAGTTGTTGCCAAGGAATGTAATATCAAACAGCGCAGTTAGATAATAAGATGCTGACATCAGCTAAACATGTTGCAACATAATTGCTACTCCGTGACAGTAGATGGACTCTACAAAGAGTGTGGGATCTCACTGGTCACAGCAACATTCGACCGTGGTACCGACTCAATGGTTGCAATGGTACCAGACCCTTCCTCTCTCTGGGCAGGGTGTGGCTAGTGAGACTACGGCCATAGCTGATAAGAGAAGCTATAATCTTGCAGTCACTTCTGTACCCTCACTAGCTGATGCTAGACATGCTGGGAAGGTAACTATGTATGTGAGAGGCAGCTGTATACCGGGACTCTGTACCCCCACTAGCTGATGCTAGACATGCTGGGAAGGTAACTATGTATGTGAGAGGCAGCTGTATACCGGGACTCTGTACCCCCACTAGCTGATGCTAGACATGCTGGGAAGGTAACTATGTATGTGAGAGGCAGCTGTATACTAACCTCGTTCCCAGGCCTTCAATCACAGCTAATGCGGTGGAAGGCCTGGTAAAACTACCACGAGAATGATGTCAGGTGGACGTATGGTGGACGTTTGGAGGCATGGTACTTCCGTTAAACCGCAGTCATAGGTCTATAGTTAAGCTAAAGTAGGTGCTATCACGGACAGGCGTTCAACAATGACAGAGCAGTCTGGTGTTTGTTTCTCGGGTTCAGGAAGTACCATGCCTCCAAACGTCCACCTGACGTCATTCTACGTAGGAGTTTTACCAGGCCTTCCACCATGTTAGCTGTGATTGAAGGCCTGGGAACGAGGCTAGCTGTATACCAGGAGCTCACCAGCCGCCATACAGGCACTAGCTTCTTCTTCTCTGTTGTCTTCTTGGTTTTCCTGAGGGACAAGAGAATGGCTGCGTCAGTTAACACAACCTACCAAGAAACTAGTCTAGTAGCCTCACTTTTTCTGGAGCTCATCCACTGGCTGCTTCTGTGCAGGTAGTGGCTCAACCACATGATGAATAGCTGCCTCGTAGGACTCGTGTCTCTTCAGGATCCCGGCAGGAGGGACGGCGCCATCGCGTTGACCTTCATCCAGCTGCCTTTCTAGCTCTGCCTCAGCAGCTTTGGAGATCTCGGGATGAGGTCTACCATCCTGCTGCTTGGTGAGGTCATCCATAATTTCTCCACGTTCATAACCACCCGATCAGTTATTTGTGAAGTTGTGGTTCACTGTGACTTGCTCTTGGGTTCTTGTAGCTCGGTTATCAACCGATCGGGTGGGAGTAGGTATAGCCTATAGGATGATGCCACCTCGTGGAGTTGTTGCAATTAATTGTGCAACGAGTATACGCGTGATCGTGACCTTTAAAATAATAATAAATATCCAATTTAATAACTAACATTAATAAATAGCTTTATTACTACTAGATGAATGCAGGGCATTGTGGGGCGAGCCTGAGCAAGCAGTATGCCAAGGACTACAATTGCGCATGCGCAGTTCGTACACACGCGCGCGTACCCTTTCGCACTTGTCGAGGTGTCGAAGTTGGCGTGGTGTTTAGTAAGAAGTAAAGTTGCTGTTTGCTTACTGTGCCTCATCCAAGTGTAGAAATGACAAAGGCAGCGTTGTACATTATTCACACAGGAATGACCTCGTAATTGAAAGTCTTCAATTCTTGGCCAACCCACATCTAGTTTTCTGCCTAGGGGTGAGAAACAATGAATTGGTTTGGAAGAGGCTAACATGCAATTCTTTGTGTACACAATCACTGTTATGGTTTATCAATTTTTGTTGTAAACAACATGACATTACACTAATAACGATATAAAAGTGATGACATAATATTTCCTGTTTGCATGAGAGCTTACATTGGAGTTTCTATCGACCAAATGAGCTTCAAATGGTAGTTTTTTACACATTGCCAGTGAGTTAGTGGATGTTGGTTGGTTCAGTTTTTCCATTAGGGCTGTGTCATTGCTATCTCAACACCATTGTTGGTAGCCACAAAAGTTTTCCATTTTTTCTATGACATTTTCTCTGAGAGTTTCTACTCCAGGTTGCTGAACGTCGTGCTGGCTAGAAGAGTCTATATTTTGCATCATCATTGTCTCTGGCAGATTGTGTAGTGGAGACAATTGTGGCAAATGCTTCCCATTCTTGCTTACCTGGGTAGCCTCGTTCCCAGGCTCTCCCCACTAAGAAGGGCCCTCCCCCCTCTTAGTTGGGAGAGCCTGGGAACGAGGCTACACCTGGGTACAGTTCACTGAAATCACACAGCTATTGCTTGAATTCTTTGTTGTTAAAGATCACCTGACGGATGGTGTCCTTTTCCTCCTTGACGTCGGCTTCTTCTCTTGCGGTCACGGAAGCCATGTACGCTAATGCGCTATTGGAAGCCCTACATACTTCATGCGACCAAGCGCGGCGCGCGGGTGATTCTCTTGCGGTCACGGAAGCCATGTATGCGAATGCGAAGCCCTACATACTTCGTGCGACCAAGCGCGGCGCGCGGGTGACGGTCGTACGATAATGATAATTGGGGCGAGCCTGAGCGAGCCCCACATAGACGGTACAACTGGACGAAATCATATATGTATTATCATCATTATTATTATTACTAGATGAATGCAGGGCATTGTGGGGCGAGCCTGAGCAAGCAGTATGCCAAGGACTACAATTGCGCATGCGCAGTTCGTACACACGCGCGCGTACCTTCGCACTTGTCGAGGTGTCGAAGTTGTCGTAGCGTTTAGTAAGAAGTAAAGTTGCTGTTTGCTTACTGTGCCTCATCCAAGTGTAGAAATGACAAAGGCAGCGTTGTACATTATTCACACAGGAATGACCTCGTAATTGAAAGTCTTCAATTCTTGGCCAACCCACATCTAGTTTTCTGCTTAGGGGTGAGAAACAATGAATTGGTTTGGAAGAGGCTAACGTGCAATTTTTTGTGTACACAATCACCGTTATGGTTTATCAATTTTTGTTGTAAACAACATGACATTACACTAATAACGATATAAAAGTGATGACATAATATTTCCTGTTTGCATGAGAGCTTACATTGGAGTTTCTATCGACCAAATGAGCTTCAAATGGTAGTTTTTTACACATTGCCAGTGAGTTAGTGGATGTTGGTTGGTTCAGTTTTTCCATTAGGGCTGTGTCATTGCTATCTCAACACCATTGTTGGTAGCCACAAAAGTTTTCCATTTTTTCTATGACATTTTCTCTGAGAGTTTCTACTCCAGGTTGCTGAACGTCGTGCTGGCTAGAAAAGTCTATATTTGCATCATCATTGTCTCTGGCAGATTGTGTAGTGGAGACAATTGTGGCAAATGCTTCCCATTCTTGCTTACCTGGGTAGCCTCGTTCCCAGGCTCTCCCCGCTAAGAAGGGCCCTCCCCCCTCTTAGTGGGGAGAGCCTGGGAACGAGGCTACACCTGGGTACAGTTCACTGAAATCACACAGCTATTGCTTGAATTCTTTGTTGTTAAAGATCACCTGACGGATGGTGTCCTTTTCCTTGACGTCGGCTTCTTCTCTTGCGGTCACGGAAGCCATGTACGCTAATGCGCTATTGGAAGCCCTACATACTTCATGCGACCAAGCGCGGCGCGCGGGTGATTCTCTTGCGGTCACGGAAGCCATGTAAGCGAATGCGAAGCCCTACATACTTCGTGCGACCAAGCGCGGCGCGCGGGTGACGGTCGTACGATAATGATAATCGGGGCGAGCGTGAGCGAGCCCCCTTCTAGCGATGCTAACGGGACTTTCTTATATATATATATATATACTAGATGAATGCAGGGCATTGTGGGGCGAGCCTGAGCAAGCAGTATGCCAAGGACTACAATTGCGCATGCGCAGTTCGTACACACGCGCGCGTACCCTTTCGCACTTGTCGAGGTGTCGAAGTTGGCGTGGTGTTTAGTAAGAAGTAAAGTTGCTGTTTGCTTACTGTGCCTCATCCAAGTGTAGAAATGACAAAGGCAGCGTTGTACATTATTCACACAGGAATGACCTCGTAATTGAAAGTCTTCAATTCTTGGCCAACCCACATCTAGTTTTCTGCCTAGGGGTGAGAAACAATGAATTGGTTTGGAAGAGGCTAACATGCAATTCTTTGTGTACACAATCACTGTTATGGTTTATCAATTTTTGTTGTAAACAACATGACATTACACTAATAATGATATAAAAGTGATGACATAATATTTCCTGTTTGCATGAGAGCTTACATTGGAGTTTCTATCGACCAAATGAGCTTCAAATGGTAGTTTTTTACACATTGCCAGTGAGTTAGTGGATGTTGGTTGGTTCAGTTTTTCCATTAGGGCTGTGTCATTGCTATCTCAACACCATTGTTGGTAGCCACAAAAGTTTTCCATTTTTTCTATGACATTTTCTCTGAGAGTTTCTACTCCAGGTTGCTGAACGTCGTGCTGGCTAGAAGAGTCTATATTTTGCATCATCATTGTCTCTGGCAGATTGTGTAGTGGAGACAATTGTGGCAAATGCTTCCCATTCTTGCTTACCTGGGTAGCCTCGTTCCCAGGCTCTCCCCACTAAGAAGGGCCCTCCCCCCTCTTAGTTGGGAGAGCCTGGGAACGAGGCTACACCTGGGTACAGTTCACTGAAATCACACAGCTATTGCTTGAATTCTTTGTTGTTAAAGATCACCTGACGGATGGTGTCCTTTTCCTCCTTGACGTCGGCTTCTTCTCTTGCGGTCACGGAAGCCATGTACGCTAATGCGCTATTGGAAGCCCTACATACTTCATGCGACCAAGCGCGGCGCGCGGGTGATTCTCTTGCGGTCACGGAAGCCATGTATGCGAATGCGAAGCCCTACATACTTCGTGCGACCAAGCGCGGCGCGCGGGTGACGGTCGTACGATAATGATAATAATAATAATAATAATAATAATGATAATACATATATGAAATCTCCCAGCTGTACCGTCTATGTGGGGCTCGCTCAGGCTCGCCCCAATTATTATTATCATTATCGTACGACCGTCACCCGCGCGCCGCGCTTGGTCGCACGAAGTATGTAGGGCTTCCAATATCGCATTCGCATACATGGCTTCCGTAACCGCAAGAGAATCACCCGCGCGCCGCGCTTGGTCGCACGAAGATGTAGGGCTTCCAATATCGCATTAGCGTACATGGCTTCCGTGATCGCTAGAGAAGACGACGTCAAGGAGGAAAAGGACGCCATCCGTCAGGTGATCTTTAACAACAAAGAATTCAAGCAATAGCTGTGTGATTTCAGTGAACTGTACCCAGGTGTAGCCTCGTTCCCAGGCTCTCCCCACTAAGAGGGGGGAGGGCCCTTCTTAGCGGGGAGAGCCTAGGAACGAGGCTACCCAGGTAAGCAAGAATGAGAAGCATTTGCCACAGTTGTCTCCACTACACAATCTGCCAGACACAATCATGATGCAAAATGTAGACTCTTCTAGCCAGCACGACGTTCAGCAACCTTGAGTTGAAACTCTCTGAGAAAATGGAATGATTCATGTGATCTTTAATAGGCCTTGCAACTTCAAACCATATGATGTCATAGAAAATATGGAAAACTTTTGTGGCTACCAACAATGGTGTTGAGATAGCAATGACACAGCCCTAATGGAAAAACTGAACCAACCAACATCCACTAACTCACTGGCAATGTGTATAAAAACTACCACCATACACCATTTGAAGCTCATTTGGTCAATAGAAACTCCAATGTAAGCTCTCATGTAAACAGGAAATATTATGTCATCACTTTTATATCACACTAATGTCATGTTGTTTACAACAAAAATTGATAAAACCATAACGGTGATTGTGTACACAAAAAATTGCATGTTAGCCTCTTCCAAATCAGTTCATTGTTTCTCATCCCTAAGCAGAAAACTAGATGTGGGTTGGCCAACGGAATTGAAGACTTTCAATTACGAGGTCATTCCTGTGTGAATAATGTACAACACTGCCTTTGTCATTTATACACTCGGATGAGGCACAGTAGACAAACAGCGACTTCACTTCTTACTAAACGCCACGCCAACTTCGACACCTCGACAAGAAGTGCGAAAGGGCACGCGTGTATACGAACTGCGTATGCACAATTTTAGTCCTTGGCATGCTGCTTGCTCAGGCTCGCCCCACAATGCCCTGCATTCATCTAGTAATAATAATAATAATAACTAGATGAATGCAGGGCATTGTGGGGCGAGCCTGAGCAAGCAGTATGCCAAGGACTACAATTGCGCATGCGCAGTTCGTACACACGCGCGCGTACCCTTTCGCACTTGTCGAGGTGTCGAAGTTGGCGTGGTGTTTAGTAAGAAGTAAAGTTGCTGTTTGCTTACTGTGCCTCATCCAAGTGTAGAAATGACAAAGGCAGCGTTGTACATTATTCACACAGGAATGACCTCGTAATTGAAAGTCTTCAATTCTTGGCCAACCCACATCTAGTTTTCTGCCTAGGGGTGAGAAACAATGAATTGGTTTGGAAGAGGCTAACATGCAATTCTTTGTGTACACAATCACTGTTATGGTTTATCAATTTTTGTTGTAAACAACATGACATTACACTAATAATGATATAAAAGTGATGACATAATATTTCCTGTTTGCATGAGAGCTTACATTGGAGTTTCTATCGACCAAATGAGCTTCAAATGGTAGTTTTTTACACATTGCCAGTGAGTTAGTGGATGTTGGTTGGTTCAGTTTTTCCATTAGGGCTGTGTCATTGCTATCTCAACACCATTGTTGGTAGCCACAAAAGTTTTCCATTTTTTCTATGACATTTTCTCTGAGAGTTTCTACTCCAGGTTGCTGAACGTCGTGCTGGCTAGAAGAGTCTATATTTTGCATCATCATTGTCTCTGGCAGATTGTGTAGTGGAGACAATTGTGGCAAATGCTTCCCATTCTTGCTTACCTGGGTAGCCTCGTTCCCAGGCTCTCCCCACTAAGAAGGGCCCTCCCCCCTCTTAGTTGGGAGAGCCTGGGAACGAGGCTACACCTGGGTACAGTTCACTGAAATCACACAGCTATTGCTTGAATTCTTTGTTGTTAAAGATCACCTGACGGATGGTGTCCTTTTCCTCCTTGACGTCGGCTTCTTCTCTTGCGGTCACGGAAGCCATGTACGCTAATGCGCTATTGGAAGCCCTACATACTTCATGCGACCAAGCGCGGCGCGCGGGTGATTCTCTTGCGGTCACGGAAGCCATGTATGCGAATGCGAAGCCCTACATACTTCGTGCGACCAAGCGCGGCGCGCGGGTGACGGTCGTACGATAATGATAATAATAATAATAATAATAATAATGATAATACATATATGAAATCTCCCAGCTGTACCGTCTATGTGGGGCTCGCTCAGGCTCGCCCCAATTAAATACCGGTATAGGATGCCGATGTCCGGAATTTGCATATTGCATATAATTTAGTGATAAGCAGGACTTGCAGAGCATACTTTTGTTACGTTAGAGTCTGCTTTAACTCAGTTTTTAATACGCTCTGCTCGAAGCTAGCTTTTCCCTTGTAATGTCTTAGCGCCAGAAGTAATTTTGTCTCCAAAGATGTCGAGCAGCCATCATCACCTAGGGAACTACGGAAAGTCGAACTCCATTGGAGGCGTCGGGAGGCCCCACAGCGCGGGAAATAGGACCAGGCACAAAGGCAAAGGCAGTCCGCTACAGAAGTTGGCCGCCATGTTCAAGCGGGAGAGAAGTAAAGAAGACGGTGTGGTACCCGTCCGACCTGCCTGCTTCAACGATGATCGTTATAGCCGCCGTTCGGAAAGTCCAGATAGCCCCTCAGGGCGCCGAAATTCCAGCGGCAACAAGAACAAGCTGTGGAAGGGTGGAAAGGAAGCGCAGGGCAGCTCCCCAATGTGGAGGCCAAAGGTACGAGGCCTAGTATTTCATGACATTACTTGAAAAAATTCTTCATCTAAAATAAAAAAGGCCGGTAGCACAGAAAGCAACTGTAAAGGGTTGGTCACAATCTAGCGTTTGAAGAGACAGTTTAGCGACAAGAAACCTTGAGAGTGTGAGAAGTTCGCTTTTGAAGTGGTGGGTGTTATTGCTCTGTAAAGGAGCACTGTAGGGGCTGGGCACATTGGCTTACAGGTTGTAACTGCTATGGCCAATCTGCACCTTATAGGTGTTAATTTAACAACAAAGGTTTGACTAATCAACTTTATTTCAGAGTAAGGCTCATTTGAGAAGTGCTGCATTGCCTAGGCGCCTAAATTTGGTTTACCCAATACCTTTTGCAGTGCCAACTCAATCATATTACACCTGGTCCAACTGCACACACACTTTTCTTTGGCAGAGGTTGCCAAAAGTTTGCATGCGTGTGTGCAATGGTGGGGTATTTTCCTTGCTGACTCAAACTATCCCCTTGGTTACCTAGGTCCAAGCTTCCAGGCTATGTAAGAATGCATAGGGTGACCCTCATACATACTTGCTTATGTTTGTGCTGTTTTGGCCATTAAAATTGCATCTTCTTGTTTGTCACCAAGGTCCGTGGGGAGTGGGAGTCTGATTCTGGTCGGCAGCTGACGCTTCAGGACGTCAATGCCAGCGAGCTGTCTAAGGTGGAGCTTCAGGCTCTCCAAAGAGTCGCCATAAACCAGTTGCAGAGTTTGGACATACCCGTCTCACATGGACTCATTAAGGGTTGGTGGTATAATAGTAGACCAATCAGAAAGCTGTATTTCGGAGATTCAAATATTGTTTACCCGCAAGCTATGTTTGTGTACATACAACTACAAGGAGTTCTACTAATTAAATATCCAGACTCAACAAATGGATGCAGCCTGTTGGTTACGTAATAAAGTAATCATGAGAAGAATGGTAACCTGGGATTTATGGTCAATAACCACCTGCCTCCGCCCTTGGCTACATATTGTATACCCTCAGCACTTTGCCATCCAGTAGATGACCATTAGCCTCTCTCCTAGCCTTGTTCCCAGCCCCCTCCTCCCCAACTTGCAGGAGAAATTTGGGAGCAAAGCCTCCTTTACTGCCTCTAGTGACTTGCAGTACAGGAGTGAGGGGGGTGAGGAAGGCGAGGGCTTGGTGACTATATCCTGTGTGTAACCGGTATGTTGTATGTTTACGTGTAGGTGCTGGCTCGAGGAACATGCTACAACGTTTGTCATTCAACACATTCAACAAGAAGAGAACTATCCCAGAGATACCAGGTACTTACACCTGAATTAAATCAAGGTCATCTCATTTCTAGCAGACATATTTGTGGGCCGTAGTGGGTACCAAGGTTACCGCTTGGTACCAAACTTACCGCTGGGTGCCAAGGTTACCGCTGCTGGGTACCAAGGTTACCGCTGCTGGGTACCAAGGTTACCGCTGGGTACCAAGGCTACCACTGGGTACCAAGGCTACCGCTGGGTACCAAGGTTATTGGTACCAAGGTTACCACTGGATTTTTCCCTCTTTTTTTTTTTTCAGAACCTTCCCCAGGCAATAGTGGCAGTGGAGGAGGTGGAGGAGGTGGAGGAGGGGGAGGAGGAGGAGGTGGGATATTTGGACAACCGTTGAACTCGGTGGTAAACCAGGAGCCTCCGAAGCTACCGTCCCCAGCCCCTGGCACCCAAGTTGCTTCCACCCCTGTCACCCCTCCCTCAGGATCAAACTCAAAATTGCAAGCCCCTTCTCTATCACCTACAAGTTCCAATTCAGAATGCAGTGCGGCTTTTACAGACAGTGAAGCAAGCCCAACTGCAAAGCTACTAGAAGCTCTCTCGTACACCTCCATGCCTTCTCCCCGCACACAGCGAAGACAGTCACTCTGTCCTGCTGACCCCCAAGTGCCAAATATTGTTAGAAAAGCCATCCACTACTTGGACACAAATGGTGTGAAGACAGAGGGTCTGTTTAGGATTCCTGGTGCAAAATCAAGAATAGACGAGGTTAGGAGATTGTAACTTTAGACAGTTACGAAACCTGAGTTAGGTATTCTTTATTTACTTAGAGGTGTTACTATTATCACATTGGTATTCAATCTGTAACCGTTGCCACAATAAGGGCATTCAACCCCCTAGTGGGATACCGACTTCCCATTGTGAGTGATAAGCTGTTTACGAAATCTCCCTTCTGGAGCCCCTACAGCTGCCATTATATTGTCAGGTATGACAAACAATAACATAAACAGAATCTCCGTCAACATAATTGTTAAAATTACTTTCGAATAGCAAAGTGTCAACAAGTCCGCATTCTGTGCATGCATGGTCGACTGGTTTCACTCCGTTGTTGGGCTGCAGATTAGCCGAATGTTTTCCAACAAGACACTCTCCACCTTGCACTCTGTTTGATGTTTTTCATGATATGGCTAGTCACCTGTCTGAATCAGATGCAGGAAATGGTGTGCCAATAAAGACACTAATCGAGCCTAGATGTTGATTTTTAGGTACTCGAGCCTTGCTCTCCTGGAAATACGGGTCTTTGAGTAGTTGGGAACTGTTCTAGAAATCCACACACCCAAGATACTCCCAGTGTGACCTGACAGTTCAGTGCTAGTTTACCTTGGCTAAGTGGCTCGCTGCTTCACCCTCTGGAGAGGAGGATACAGGTATGAGTTGACCACATAACCCATAGTACAGGCAAGTGCTACCACATATCTGCGATGACTGTAAAGTGCTTCAGTTCTGAATTGTTAGAATCAAGTTGCAATTTCTAAAGAACAGGTCTGCTGAGTTGGCTTCTCGGGGATTTTTGCCCAGCTTCCCGCTGCTCAGGTCTCACATATTGGGTGTCCCATAAGGAGAACTGAATTGGTAGTTCTGTGGTTTCTTACCTCACTGTGGTGCTCCATTCCATACAACATGGTAAATGAATACTATATAGGAGGAATTCCCTTACCCAGATGTTTGAACTTTCATTTTCACATAAAAGAAGTAGACAGTAGCTAGAGGGCCATTATTGGGTTCAAAGTTTAAAGAGGGACACTGTGCAGCCCCTGGAATGTGTTCATCTTGGGATTATCTGATTAGCCGCAATTCTGTTTACAGTACTAATTCAACACAGCGTGGTTGGGGAGGGAGGAGGAGAGGCATTGTCAAATGGAGCGAAATGCGGACTATGTAAACCACTGTCCTCATTCCCAGGCTCTTACCTCTGATTGAGTCATGCGTGTGACGCTAGTTACAGTAAACTGTTAACCGTGGCTTGTCCCAGGTTCTTACCCAGGATGAGTCACATGTGTATGACGCTCAAAAGGTTGTAGTAAACCCATTTAGCGTCAGTTGGTCCCAGGCCCATACTCCAGACTTAGGCACAGATGTGTGACACTCAGAAAGTTACTGTAAGCTGTCGTGACACTCAGCGTCAGCCTGTCCCAGCAGAATGAGTCACATGTGTATGACTCTCAAAAGGTTGTAGTAAACCCATTTAGCGTCAGTTGGTCCCAGGTTCTTACCCGGAATTGTAGTGTTGTGTCACTGTGCATGTAGCTTACAAGCTTACAGTGAAGAAGTCTACAGGGGGATATTTTTGAGAGGTATCATTGTAGTAAATAAAATGCCATAAGTTTGACCCCTGGGCCAAACATTGCAACAAGCAGATTTCCTAAAAGTACCAATTAGGGGTAAAGAAACAGCTGCCTATCATTCCTGAAGGCAGTGGAGTGGCTGGATGTGTTGGCATACATGCCCCAGAGCAGCTGATGAGGCCTGGTATTGGCCAAAACGCGTCCTTCGCAGTGGGTGACTTTACATAACACCTAGGCCTATTTATTATGGAGATGTGGTTCGTTGACTGGTCATGTATAGCTAGAGTGGCTGATTCTCAGAGTCAGTCACATGCTATTGTGATGATTAGTATTGCCTCCAGAGGACAACCATAGTCGACCACTGGTTGCTAACACAAATGGTCAACAAGGTGAACTGGCTTCTTTATTTAGTAAACTTGGTTAACCCTTAAGCCACTATCGATTAGTCAGCAGGCAAAAGATGTCCGTTGCAACCAGCAAATTGACTAATTGTTCTACACTGATAAAAACTGCACCTTTGTGTTGAAAATTAGCACTTCCCAGCCACAAGAATCATTTGGGTACTTAGCAACCGAGCATGTGCCATGCCTCCAGGGTCTGGTCCTTGTAGAGTGACATGCAGTTATAAATCTCGATATGTTCTGTGTCGACTTTTCTGTGCTGCCATGGAAAATGTGCTCAAAGGTAGATGTGTATCTTTTTCTCAGAGCTACTCCATTGATATGCACTGGACAGATATTGTGATAAAAATGACAGCCATATTTTGTGGTCACGAGATTGCCCATGTGGCAGCTTGTTAGACACTTCTTTTCTGTTTTGATGATTAAATGTGTACAACTCAACTGAAGTACGATGCAGCCCAATATACGTACAATTATCATACGTCTAACTCGCGCTAATGTATGAATGGGGAAGCCTTGCAGCTGCGCGCAGTTTATAAAAAGCCGTATTTTTTTACTACAAGTCATGCGACAATCCGTATCAGTACTACAAGTCACGTGAGAATCCGTATCAGGTACTACAAGTCACGCGAGAATCCGTATCAGGTACTACAAGTCACGTGCGCTTCGTCTGAACGTGCAATGAAATCGGAAGGTTCGTATGATAAAATCATTATCACCATAGTACCAAGCTATACCGGAAAAAAACATCACTCGTTTGTTGCCGTCTGTATTGTTACTCGTGCTGCGCACTCGTAACAATACAGACGGCAACAAAGTCGTGATATTTTCCGGTATAGCTTCGTACTATGGTGATAATTATATATTATTATATCAATACAGTGAAAATGAAGCCCTAATCAATTGCTGGCATTTTGACTGGTTTTCAGTACTGTTGTTGTAAACTGGTTTCTGTTAGCACTTACTGACGTCCAAGCAGGAAAGATTAGTTGTGGATTAGTTACGCTTTGTCACTGTTGGTCGGGTGTGGTAGGTATCTTGTGACATATTAGTGTATAAGAGTGTTGTATTACACACAAGATTGGTTGTTAGAGTAGGGAAGATTGGAGCGTCATGTTACATAGTGTTGGTTGCTGGGAGCTGGTTGCTGGGAGCTGGTTGCTAGGGACATCACAAATACTATACCAAAGATGATATAGCGTTCCTCTCACATAACACCTCTCTTCTCTTGTGCACGCATGTACGCACGCATGTATGTGCACACACACACACACACACACACACACACACACAGATCAGGGAGCGGTTTGACTCGGGCCAAGACGTGGAACTAACCAACCACAACCCTCATGATGTGGCCTGCCTTCTAAAGGAGTTCTTCAGGAGTCTCCCAGAACCCCTACTCACTAGGGAACTGTACCAGCCCTTCCTTGCCACAAGAAGTAAGTTGAAAAGATTGTATGGTGCACACAAACTGAATAACTATTAGCTACATTCTAGTGAGTCAATATTGAGAGCGTGCCGCGTGCCTCTGACAGACAAGTCAATACCAAGATTGATACACCTGCGTCAAAATTCTCCGACGATTTATGTCACTGCACAGCTCAGAGCATAGCACAGACTTGCTGGGTCCTTTTTTTATTTGGGTGAAAAGCAAACAAGTGGTGGAGTCTATGTGAATGTTCTTCATGTTTTGCATCCTAAATCATAGTAAGTAATTTTTTTTTTTGCTCAAGATTCTGTCAATATATATCCAAAGTATATATTGGGACCACCTCCGATTTTAAGCTGCAAAGATCTGAGTAAATTGACATCACTTTCGTCTGACCTTATCCGCAGCATGAGCGCCCTCAATTGGGTCATGTGACCTTCAACCAATCACATGCCTCAATTGGGTCATGTGACCCTCAACCAATCACATGCCTCCCTTGGGTCATGTGACCCTCAACCAATCACATGCCTCACTTGGGTCATGTGACCCTCAACCAATCACATGCCTCAATGGGGTCCTGATACCCTTAACCAATCAAATGCCTCAATGGTGTTATGTGACCTTCAACCAATCACACTCTTCAATTGGGTTCAGTGATCTTCAACCAAACGCGCCAGTTGTCCTCATGATCTAATCAAGTCCACCCCCGGCCTTGCTCTACTACAGTAGGAAACTACAGCACGAACACAACGTATCAAGTATGAATGTTTGCATGCCCAAAATCCTTACACTACACAAGTGGCAGCTGTTTGCACATTCCTGGACACTTCTCTAGTTTCCCACTTCACTGGCTTTGTTGCCTTCCTTCCTAGCCACAACTGATAGTGCCAGCCTTTCTGGAGCCAGCGCCCACTCCTGTTAGCCAGTACTGCACACCAGCTATATACTCTAGGAGTGCATCAGCATTGTTAGTTCCCAGGCATTTGCAAACAAGACAAAAAATTAGAAAATCAGACAGAATTTGAATTCGGTCTTCTGGATGCCGGTCAGATGCTTTGGAGCTCTGGCATTGAAGCAGAGGGTAGGTGGTATATATCCGTTTAGCATCTGACTGAAATTTCATTGGATACAAGGCACTCTTTTTTCCAGGTTAAAACAGCCTTTGATGAAGCTGTCCCACTAATAGCTGGCTCAAAATTGTTAACTTAAACTAACTACTGCACTGCTCTGTGTTTTGGATACTTGGCTCTGAAGGGGTTGAACAAACTGCCACACTGATCAATATCGTATACACAACTATGCACCATTGTCCTAACAAAAAAAAAAACACTTCGACACTGTAGCTCTGATGTGTATCCCGGCTAGTAGGTTCTGAAGGGGTTAACCAAACTGTGATGTGAAGGGGTTAAACAAACTGTGATGTGAAAGGGTTAAACAAACTACTAATCTGCAGCAGGCTTTGAAGGGGTTACGTATATCACTTCTATGGTAATAGCAATTAAACTGGGGATTCCAAACTGCTGTCTGTGAACCTTCATAAGTGCAAAGTACAATCAAGGTTGGAGTGCTGGGAGTTTAATGGCCTAATTGCACCACTGCATTTAAGAGGTCTCTTGAACTCTCAACAGCCTAATTATCCCCTATGTTGTATTCAATATGTGGCAGTGGATTTTTGGAAGATTACATCTCATATGATCCATCCCCTCCCTCCCTTCCTCCCTCCCTCCCTCCCTCCCTCCCTCCCTCCCTC
>OX422187.1:2497158-2649658 GCA_949130485.1 Agelas oroides | reverse complement strand
GCACAGGACCATCCGTTCGAGCGCTCTACCGCGTTTTCGGGCTCCAGACCTTAGCGTGATGGAAACTACTCGTCTTGACCGGTAAGAAACCCGCTTTCAAGTTTAGTACGTATATATTTGAATATCGGCCCCTCCCCCCCTACGTCCACCTCGTGTCCACTCACGTGATGAATGCTCCCAGGCCTTCCCCGTTTATCGCCGGCCTTCCGCTCCCGTGTATTATTGTGAACGCAAACGGAAGGTAAAACGGGGGAGGCCTGGGAACGAGGCTAGATTGGTATCAAGCTACACTTGTAAATGAGCCGAAAGCCACTGAAGAGGTCTCATAACTTACCACATAATGGTTCTTGGTAGCCATCACCATGGTAACCATCACCTTGGTGATCATCACCATGGTAACAGGTTTTCTTCACATGGAGCATCTAGGAGCTGTTAACAGGGACAGGGACAAGGGCTTCCAATTATGTTAGTTTTTTCCGCATATACTACTTGTGGTCCTTGCTGCTTCATAGTGTATGTGGAAGAAAGATGGCTTAGTAGAGTCTAAACCCATAGAAGAACCCTCATAACTCAGTCTAGGTCCAGGGTGCTAATGACAAGCTTCAATGGGGCGTGGGTGCACTAAACCATGCAATCGTCTAGGTCTGCCCTATTCAGCCAAGTTGAGGCGAGAGTAAACACAGGATGTGAAAGTTAGGTCCTTACCAGACAGTGGGGCAACTTAGTAAACTGACCAGCTTGGTAAAAGTTAGTAAACTGACCAGCTTGGTAAAAGTTAGTAAACTGACCAGCTTGGTAAAAGTTAGTAAACTGACCAGCTTGGTAAAACTTAGTAAACTGACTAGCTTGGTAAAAGTTAGTAAACTGACTAGCTTCACCAGAGGGGGGTGTCTGTCATTGAAGTCTTCAAAGTCTGGGGCTTCAAAATTTCATGCAGATAATTAGAGTATGGAGTTAAACTAGGGGTCCCACCCCCTGCTAATTAACTCTCTGTGCTACCATACCACACACACAACACACACACACACACACGCCTGTTTAGCGCAAGGTGGGCAAGACACCCGGAGACTTCCAGGTGGTAAAACAAGACCCCGAAGAGCTGGCCAACGTGTGCAAAGTCATGGAAGACCTGATTCGAATGCACATCTCCATATTCACAGTAAGCAGAACCTTGCCACAGTCTCGTTCCCAGACCCTCAGTACAGGGTCTGGGAACGAGACTAAACATCACCACTGTGTTTTGCCATACACACTGTCACTAGTAACATGTTTGTGGGAAGTTGATCCTTTCATATTCTGTAGCAATTCTGAAAGATAGACAATTAAAAAAAAACAAATCCTTGGAATGACTTTAGGTAAAGCTGAAAAGGTCACGATATTTTCCCCCATTGCTTGGTCCTTTTACGGATTCAGGAGGAACATTTGTGTTCAACTGAAAGTTGTATGGAAAAAATTTTAACTTGTGTGCTAGTCTCGTACCCAGACCCCCCTTTACCTGGAGGGGGGTCTGGGAATGAGACTACTTGTGTACATATTAAAATCGCAACAGGAAAGTAGTAAGTAAATACTTGATAGAGCTCCCAAAAGCGGGATGTGTACAGATGTTGAAGTTTTGGAATGAGAGCTAGGGCTTTCTGAAAATGATTTGAACATCATGGAATCCCTCCCTGGGGTCAAGCCAAACTGACCTTTGGGTGATCTATGCAGATGTTAGACATGTTGTGTGTATATCTAATTAACTGAAGAATGTTGTGAATGTTAAAATTTGCGTGCACAAACCAGTTGTGTATACAATAGTATCGTGAATATCTACAATACTCAACCCTTGAACCTTTCTTCTCTCCTTCCCTCTCCCTCCCTCCTTTCCCCCTCCTTCCCCCCTCCCTCCCTCCCCCTCTCTCCCTCCTTCCCCTCTCTCCCTCCTTCCCCTCTCTCACTCACTCCCTCCCCCTCTCTCACTCCCTCCCCCTCCCTTCCTCCATTCCTCCATTCCTCCATTCCTTCCTCCCTCCCTTTATCCCTCCCTTTATCCCTCTCTCCCTATATTTCTTACCTTCTCTATCCTCTCCCCTATTTCAAACACTTCCCTACTTACAGTATCTGTGCCCTATAACTACCAAATGACGGTATACATCCAAGATTCACCTGTCTCTGACTTCCCTCCCTCCCTCCTCAGATTCCTGCTGAGCTCTATGATGCAATTCTGAAGAACCTGGTGCAGACTGATCCTGACGCTGTGGACCAGCTGCTCAAGAGAAAGTGCATCGAACAAGGGTGAGTGGTTAGCTGGGAGGAGATGTCGTTAGCAACTAGTCTGTAGAATGGTATACCCAGACTGTTACTAGCCTCTGTCATTCCTAAGCCTTCCCACCATCCAGTTTTTGATCGCTTATTGAATGTTTGTGAAAGCGTTGGCAGAAACTAATCCTTACACACTTCTCTTATTTCTAAAAACAATAGACGAGGTAAGCACACACCAGAAAATAGTTTCGAGGTAAACAATCTGTTGTTTCAGGCGTTGCCTTTCTATTCCCAATACAAGGTAAAGTTTTCAAAAGTCAGTTCTTGTTTACACTTTAAATCTGACAGATTTGGCTAAAGTAGCAACAACTTGTTTCTATAAACAGTCGAGGATTAGAATCAAAACTTTGAAGCACGTGGTAGCTAATAGTGAAAGCATGCTGTCAACAATTGCACAAGCGTGTTTTGTCAGTATCAACATATAAGCTGTATTGTAGACAGATTTTGTTTATGTTGTCATCCAGGTAGTCCAAATATGTCAGGTGCTCTGTTCAACAACTCTTTAGAAACCCTCTGGCCCTTAGTAGTGCCTTCATTGCGCTCAGGTCGCTACAACCCTCTGGCCCTTAGTAGTGCCTTCACTGCGCTCAGATCGCTGCAACCCTCTGGCCCTTAGTGGTGCCTTCACTGCGCTCAGATCGCTGCAACCCTCTGGCCCTTAGTGGTGCCTTCACTGCGCTCAGATCGCTGCAACCCTCTGGCCCTTAGTGGTGCCTTCACTGCGCTCAGATCGCTGCAACCCTCTGGCCCTTAGTAGTGCCTTCACTGCGCTCAGGTCGCTGCAACCCTCTGGCCCTTAGTAGTGCCTTCACTGCGCTCAGGTCGCTGCAACCCTCTGGCCCTTAGTAGTGCCTTCACTGCGCTCAGGTCGCTGCAACCCTCTGGCCCTTAGTAGTGCCTTCACTGCGCTCAGATCGCTGCAACCCTCTGGCCCTTAGTAGTGCCTTCACTGCGCTCAGATCGCTGCAACCCTCTGGCCCTTAGTAGTGCCTTCACTGCGCTCAGATCGCTGCAACCCTCTGGCCCTTAGTAGTGCCTTCACTGCGCTCAGATCGCTGCAACCCTCTGGCCCTTAGTAGTGCCTTCACTGCGCTCAGATTGCTACAACCCTCTGGCCCTTAGTAGTGCCTTCACTGTGCTCAGATCGCTACAACCCTCTGGCCCTTAGTAGTGCCTTCACTGCGCTCAGATCGCTACAACCCTCTGGCCCTTAGTAGTGCCTTCATTGCGCTCAGATCGCTGCAACCCTCTGGCCCTTAGTAATGCCTTCACTGCGCTCAGATCACTACAACCCTCTGGTCCTTAGTAGTGCCTTCACTGCGCTCAGATCGCTACAGCCATGGGCCCTCAGGCTTCTAAATCGCGTAGGTCCCTCAGACTCAGTGTCTACCATTTACACGTAGCCATCAATGTTGTACAGTTTTGTTATCATTCTTTTTTTGTTTGTTTCTCTCTTCAGGCTGTTTCTGCGTCAAGACGAGATTGACAGCTCGTTTGCAAGATCACGCAGCTCAGAAGCCATTCGGAAGATCTCCCAGTCCAGCACAAGCACTGTGGATAAGATTCTGATGGAGGATTGGTACATGTGGCGCCGGAGTCGAAGTCTCAGTGACACACAGCGGACCCTGGACGAAGCAATCCGGAACCTGGAGCAATACATGGACGAAGAGCTGACGTTGGAGAACAGACACAAGCGCTATTCCAGTAACGATTCTGCCATGGGAGAGTCTGAAGCTGTTCTGTCTCCCCCACCTAGTGCCTCTTCTGAGCCATCAACCCTTAGTAGAAACAGACAAGCATTTGATAGTATGGATTCAGCCTTCTCGAATAATTCGTCTCCGACAAACTCCAGTGATGGTGTGAATGTTTTCGAGCCTGTGCACAATCACACACGCATGTCAAGTGGAATCAGCGGTGTTAGTGGTGTTAGCGGTGTTAGTGGTGTTAGTTCAGTCAGCCCCATCCCTGGGTCCGACAGTCCAGAATTAGCAGACAGCCCGCAACTGGGGAGAAAGGGTCCATTGTGTTCTTCTCTTCCCACATTTAGCACTCTCAGTCCCGATGTCTACTATCCTTCCTTGCCACCCAGACCACCCCCAAGTTCTAAAAGCACACCCACAAAGTCAGAGAAGCCGAAACCAAAGAAGAAGCCAGAAAAGATACGAAAGGGAAAGCAACCTCCTATCACCACTTCCAGAACTTATTTTCCAAATCAATCACCAATTCTGAACTCAAAGGACGTTTCTTTGGAATCAGGTACTCCACTTGATACGGACCACACGCCAACTGAATCGTACACCAACATCAGCACGCCAGGAGTCATCGTGGGAAGCAGTAAATTAAGTTTTGCCGATGAAGGCACGGTAATCTAAGATATAATTATGTGTTGGTTTCCATTTCGTGGTTGCCGTAATTCTGACAAGCTCTCAATTATTTATACTTTCCGTGTGTACCTAAAAACCTTTTTCTCTTTGATGTTGTGGAATAATGATCTGTCACTGAACTCAATCAGTGTGCAATATTATATGCTACATGTACATAATGGAGTGTTTATGTTATAGTAAATAAATTTACGAAATTATTTCTTCTGTGGGTTTTGTACAATTTTGTATAATCTTGTACATAAACCAGTCATTCTGGTTTTCAACCAGAAATGTGACATTTATAACCTTGAACTTGGGCTAGCCATCTGAGATTACGTCCCACGGCTTTCTAGTTTTTCTTCAATGGTGTGAGAAGGAGCTGAAACTGAAAGTGGCTGTGACACAATGGCCTAGACAAGGTATACACATGCAGTGATGTAGCTTCATCTCGTTCAAACAAGGCCAGTAATGGTGATTGCGCCAAGCCCTCAACAAAAATTGAAGAACAAAGAGGCCAGGCTAGCAAGGAGCTTTCTCTTCATGACCTGTCATACACAACATGAAGTTTCAACAATTATAGACCCGCCCCTAGCATCATTTCAAGGCCACTTCTCCTCTCAGGTGACCTGTAAGTAAAGCTAATCACCTAAATACCCTTCTCCCCTTGATCCATGAAAGCCTTATCCTCATATACCCAGGCTCTTGGTGGGCATACATCAGTCTTACATAGACCGCACCCACCAACAGCCCGGATACAAGGCCACAAAAGGTTGCTATGCCATAAATACTTCATTATGGCTACATGACCAGTAGCTTCATTCCCTTGCTACCGCTAGTGTTTGATTGCTGGCTAGGTTCCAGTATGCAACTGGAGACAGTGTAGTCTCATGCCCAGCCTCTCTTTCTGCGTTTTGGGAGGGTCTGGGAACGAGACTAGAGGCAGTGAAGGGCTGGGGACGGGACTAGAGGCGGTGAAGGGCTGGGGACGGGACTAGAGGCGGTGAAGGGCTGGGGACGGGACTAGAGGCGGTGAAGGGCTGGGGACGGGACTAGAGGCGGTGAAGGGCTGGGAATGGGACTAGAGGCGGTGAAGGGCTGGGGACGGGACTAGAGACGGTGAAGGGCTAGGGATGAGACTAGAGGCGGTGAAGGCCTGGGAACAGGCTACATGACTAGTAAGGGTCCTCAAGACTTACTGCCATTGTCTGTTGCCAGCTTTCTTATGACCACAATGTCAAGTGTTATGTCATGTGATATCATGTGAGGTCATGTGATGACAATGTGTGCAGTTTGTAAAGACAAGTGTTGTGATCAAGTTTGTGTCCTAAGTCCTCAAGTGTTGGGTGTTTGCCTTCTGGAGAAACTCCTTTGTCCTCCTGGCCCTGAAACACAGGAAGAAAAGAAGACACACATACCAGAAGTAATATAACAAGCAGGATTGATACCACTTTCTTCCTCCACTCCCTCCATCCCTCCCCCATCCCTCCTCCCTCCTTCAATCCCTAGTATGCAGATTGGTATGGTACAAAACCTTTAGAGTTTGCAAACTCAATCTGAATATGTGGTGAAATAGTCAAAACCTCACCAGCACAATTTGACATCACTTTCAAGGCTCTGATAGAAAGTCTGCTAGCCTTGTTCCTAGGCAATCACCCAGCTTTTTCTCGCTTCCAGCTGAGAAACAAGTAGCCCATTCCCAGCTGCTCACACCCCTGCTCATGAAAAGATGCTGGAAGCTGGGGGGCTAGGGAACAAGGCTAGCAGCTAACAGTGCTGGACACCAGGGCTAGACAACAGGGCTAGACAACAGGGCTAGATGACAGGGCTAGACAACAGGGCTAGACACCAGGGCTGGACACCAGGGCTGGACACCAGGGCTGGACAACAGGCTAAATGACAGGGCTAGACAACAGGGCTAAACGACAGGGCTGGAAGCTGAATGGATAGTCACCTGTTTCTGAGATTCTCGATCATTCTTTTTGTGTCATCCTATGTGTGTGTGTGTGTGTATGTGTGTGTGTGTAGTGGGGGGGGGGACAGAATCAAGTAAACAGATTAATATCACCTTTACTTGACAACTAGAAGCACACGTACTGGTGTCGTGGGAGTGAAACAAAAGCCACTCGTCTGGTGCACAGAACTCAGTTTTGCAGGGGACTTGGAACAGATTGGTGACTGGTTCTTCCTATGCAGCTGTTCATCAGCCGCAGAATGAAAAGACAAATTCACAGCGTCTCCAGATGGATTATGAACTGTCCAAGTATTTAGGGGTGTTGAAACAGTCTTGCAACTGGCTGAAAGGGTACCACTAGTGATGGGTGGGGGTAACAAGGGTGGAGATTTTAGCAGGGTTCTCATCTTTGCAGGAGTTTCAGTACTAGTCTGGATGTGAACAAGCCGTGATGGTGACAACGAATGGCTGCTTGTCTGTTGGTGGATAGGAGGTGAAGGAGCTACTTCCACCATTGTGACTTTCTTTGTGGTACGATTATCATGTGGAGGAGAGGGTGTTTCCTGGGTATCGAAGGAAGGAAGGGACGTGGGTGGTGGCCTTTGTTCCCCCGGCTGATGGGTCTTGACTAGTTTCAGTTGCGTCTCAAGGATCACAAACCGGGCCGACATTCTCTCGACCAATTGAGTGAGCTGTTCCATATGGTTGTTTATGTCTTGTAGTGAAGGCTGTGAGTGTGTGTGGTGTGTGCGTGTGTGTGTGTGCATGTGTGAGGTGTGTGTAATGCAAGTGTGGTGTGTGTGTGATGTGTGATGCAAGTGTGGTGTGTGTGTGATGTGAGATGCAAGTGTGGTGTATGTGTGATGCAAGTGTGGTGTGTGTGTGATGTGTGATGCAAGTGTGGTGTGTGTGATGTGTGATGCAAGTGTGGTGTGTGTGTGTGATGTGTGATGCAAGTGTGGTGTGAGTGTGGTGTGTGTGATGCAAGTGTGTTGTGTGTGTGTGTGTGATGTGTGATGCAAGTGTGGTGTGAGTGTGGTGTGTGTGATGCAAGTGTGATGCAAGTGTGGTGTGTGTGATGCAAGTGTGGTGTGTGTGATGCAAGTGTGATGCAAGTGTGGTGTGTGTGTGTGTGTGTGTGGATGTGTGAGGGAGGTGTGTGTGCAATCAACCATTCATCTGTGCATGTGTGGAGAAGGGAGACTCACCCCTACACAAGGGATGAAATAAAGCAGACACAAAAAGACACCCACCTGAATTCTTCCATCTTGAATCTCATCTCCTTTGGCTACCAATAGAACAGTCACTATTGAGTAACCATGACGATGACTGCTATCAGACTACTCCACATGCTGACATACCTTCAGTCTTCATGTGGCCAGCTGCTTCTCTTCCTTGCTGAAAACATGGTCCTTCTTTTTCAATTCCTTCCTCTTGCAATGGCAGACTGTGCCAACTCTCAGGACTACCATCTTGACTTCCTCCTCTCCCTTCTGCCCCTCTTCCTCCTCTTCCTCCTTCTCTTCTTTCCCCTCTTTCTCCTCTTCCTACCATCCCTTCTCCTTCTCTATCTTCTGTATCTTCTCCTCTTCCTTCTCCTCCTCTTCTCTTTTCCCCTCTCTCTCCTCCTCCTCCTGCCCCTTCTTCTCTCCCTTCCAATGGTCCAAAGCCCTCCATATCTCTGGTCTCGTTTACCATTTCACGAGTGCTCTTACTAAAAGGTGAAAAAGTAGCTGGAAACTGCACATGTGGTAGAACTGGTTTGTATCTATGGAGATGTGACATGTGAAGATTTGATTGGTCCTCTACAATGGGAAAATGCTTCACAACAGATCCTACATCAAGATCTGGAGCCGGGATTCTTGCAGAGTGTAAAGGTGGCTGCACATGTGATGTAAGTTTGGAAGTCCCTGATGTGCCGAGACGTTTGGAATCAACAGCTGCTCGGCTTCTGGCTGGTGATGAAGTTGCTCTGAGGTAGGCAGGTACGGGAGTCAGCTCCAGATCCTTTGCTGGACTCACAATGGGACCGAGGGTGGTAGCACACATGGAGGAAGGGGGATAGGTGGGGTGAGGGTGTTCGGGGGAATGGGGAGGGGTGAAGAGAAGGTGCTGGGGGTGTCCAAGTGTACTGTCCACTGTAAAGTAAAAAGTATGGATGAAAGTTCTGGACACACTGAACCACTACATGATATGGACGTACCATTCACTGGTGCAGCCTCACTCCAAGCTGAGCTGATTGCTGAAGTCTCTTGTACCGTTAGAACTTCCACCTAAAATAAAATGGACAGAAGGCAATTTAATCTTTAATCCAGAAGTTAGCCTCGTTTCCCGGCTAGCGAGGGGGGGGAGAGAGTCTGGGAAAAAAGGCTAGGAAGATGTATTACAGTGTTGTAAACACCAAACCAGCATGAAAATAGCTAAGAATTAAAAACAACAAGCATAATGGTTGTAACAAAGCAATTGGTGAGTAAAATTACACAAAACAGAGCAACAAGCAGAAAATGATGTACCCCGGCAAGAGGGCATCATCGTATCATTTTTTATAGAATCATTGGCAGCAACATGCTCTTCCTCCTCTCCCCCCTAAAATGAAAATGTCATTACGCACTCTTGACCCTGGGTACTGGTACCATCGTGACATTGTTGGAAGACATTGGAGAAGCCTAGTCTCACGTGGCCACATCTGTCTTGCAGAAGAGGGTGGCCACACGAGACCAGAGTGAGCAGAGGGTGTGGCCAGAGTGAGCATACCTGAGACCGCTTCAGCTTGGATGAGGTAGAGACCATCCTTTGGGGTTCAAAGTTCAAAGTTCAGAGTTTATATAGACAGCAAACAGCATAGGGTATGTAGAAGGAAAGGAGAAAATTTAATTTTCTCTTTCTAAATGTCCCTTCCTAACCTCCTTACATAGCATTTGTCACTTGCAACACTGAATGCTGGAATGATGCTAACGCCCTCCGCCTTTCCCAGCGGTACCACACAGACGCCTCCCCCCACCCATACCTCCTCCTTTCCCTCCTGGCCGGTCTCCTTCCGACCAGCTCACGGTGCTTCCTCTGACAGAAGCAGAGGACATCGGTGGTAAGCAGAATCTTCCTCTCGGCAAACCCTGTGGAGAGAAACTGTTCTCTCGTCAGCTGTGGGTGGTAATGGAACACATCGCGTAACACCTGAGGGAGGAAGGAATGAAGGAGGCGAAAGAGAGAAGAGAAAAAGGATCGGAATAAAGGGAAAGAAAGAAGAGGAGGAATTAAAGAAGCAATGAAGGAAGAAGGAAAGGAGGGAAATGGGAGAAGTAAACAGGGATGGATAAAAGAGATGGAGAAAGGAGGGCGAAGGGAAGAGGGAGGGGAGGAGGAAGGAAGTAAATTGCAACAAACCTTATACAACCCTTCTAGAAACCTGAGATCGTTTTTGCCATATAGCTCATAGTCATGCCTTGTGAGCCAGTTGGCGAGAGGGAGAGAGTAATGCATGAGAGAGGCATGGAGGAGGGGGAGGAAGGCAGATGGAACACCCAGTGACATCCTGTGGGGAGGTACAGTACATGTGAACATAGTGTGTTACAACTTTGGAGTAGCATTGTTTCCAGGCATCTGCCTAGCTAGAGATAATTATACACTATGTACGGTTGCTATACTCTAAATATAAGCTCTTTACATAGAGTATATTATCTTTGCCTAGCTTTCTGTCACTTATGTACAGTATTGCAAGGCAATCACTGGAAAACTAGGTGGGTGGCTGGGAAGAGGGTTAACTATGGGGGAAGTTTGAGCACTCATTACCCTCTTTTAAACCACATGTATAACTGTGTTAACCCTACTAACCAGGTTAATGGTGACAAATTCCCAATCAAGCCAAGTCACACAAGTAACCCAGAACATGTCCTACCAGCCCAAAACTCCCCTACCTCCTCTTACTACCTAGTTTGTCACATGATCTTGCAGGCCACGCCCTATCGCAGATTATTTAATTTACGTAATTAGCAAGTAATCTAATTAGTTACCCATGAACGTTAGGCTCAATTTGAAGTCTCATCCGTTGAACTTCACGCAACAGTTTCATCAGATTGTTCTTAATGTCGCCTGTACCGCTCCTTGCTGATGCCATTATTGACTGAGATCGTGAGATCGTGAGATCGAGAGGAGCCAAATTTAAATTTTACCGCCGGCTCACGTGCTTGTCATTCTAAATAACGCCCACTTTAGGGGGTGGGGCTGATTTTTGGAGGGGTTGAAGATGATCAGCGCCCATGGAACAAAATCCGTGAGGCTGCAACGAAAGAAGAGCGGCCTCGACTTCAGCGTGAAAGGTGGGAAAGAGCACGGAATTCCCATCGTTGTCTCGTGGATCAAGGAAAACGGAGCAGCAGGTAACTTACTTCCAATTTCTAGCATGCAAAACAAATGGGTGGATGGTCCGTCACGTTTAGCGATTTTGTATCCTTTTTTTTATGCAGCCAGTCACCTTCGTCTGGGAGATGAGATCTTGGCCGTGAATGGACACCCGCTGCAAGATCTCGCGCATGCGCAGGCAGTGCAGAAACTCCGTGGTGCTGGACCAACAGTGATACTGAGAGTAAAGCCTAACCAGACTCTAGAAGGTAGAACCATAGATAATTTCCCGCTCTATTATCTATGGTAGAACCTCCTCCCTCCCCCTTCCCTCTCTCTCCTTTCTCCTAACCAGACTCTAGAAGGTAGAACCACTTAGCCGACCATGCTTGTCTGGGTAATGTGTTATCCTCCTCCTCCCTCCTCTCCTCCCTGTTTTCCTCCTTCCTCTCCTCCCTCCTCTTCTCCCTCCTCTCCCTCTTTCCAACTCCCTTCTCCCTCCCCTTTCTCTCTCTCTCTCCTTTCTCCTTCTCTCCCTCCACACCAGATATCTTCACAACTCAGAGTGGCTACAAACCACTACCAAAGTCCCCTGATCCAGGTTTGTCTCACTAGCTGTATCCTTGTATAGTCCACTAGCCCCATTCTTAGGTCCTCTCCGCCTTCTGCTTGCAGCACATGCTCGATTCAATCAAAAACTGGATGCAGGGAAGGCCTAGAATTGAGGCTAGAATGGATCGTTTCTCACTGTGGCAAAAAAATGTCGTCTTGTGCCCACCATACCCACCTTCCGCTATTACCTATACATTGTAATGATGTATTTGGAAACTTGGAGCATCTATATAGTGTCCTGCATCTATCGTTGTTGCTAAGCAACCTGATACACTAGTAATGTAGATAATCCACAAGGGTTCTATCTAGGATTTTGAGTTTGGGGGGGAAGTTTTATAAAGCATTGTGTAATTAAGGATGTTGGAGAATGCTCCTCAAGACAAATTTGGGATTTTAGAGATTGTTTCTGATGCAATCTGAGAGGTAAAATCATGCCTAGAACTGTATTTTTGACAAATTTTTTAGGTAGTCTTTTTTGGTGGGGGGGGGGGGGAGAGCCTGGAGTGTTTGAGGGGTAAACTGTCCCCTTGCTCCCCCCCCCTAGATTGAACCCTGATCATGACTTTCCAACATTTTAGCTTGTACCGTACAAGACTATATCCTCCTCAAAGATCAACTCTCCTTACCTCACCTCCCTTCTTCACCTCTCTCTACCCTCCCCCCTCACCTTTTTCATGACTTCAGAGCTATCCGTCTCCTCGGAGCACAGCTCCTCTCCCACTCGCACTGGACCCCTCCCACAAGGATGGAGACAGAAACTGGACCACAAGACTGGTAGACCCTACTTTGAGAAGTAAGCTGTGTTCTGCAGTGGTGTATGAACAACCTACGGTGTACATGTACTCTTCTTCTCTCTCCTCCCTCCTCACCTCCTTCCCTCCCTCACCCATTTCTCTCACTTCCTCCCTTCCCTTATTTACTTCCTTCCCTTCCTCCATCTCTCCCTCACCTCCTTCCCTCCCTCACCTCCTTCCCTCCCTCACCTCCTTCCATTTCTCTCACTTCCTCCCTTCCCTTATTTTACCTTCTTCTCTTCCCACCATCTCTCCCTCTCCTTCTTCACCTCCCTCCCTCCACCCTCCCTCCACAAGCGACTACACCAGGACCTCCACCTGGACGGACCCACGGTCACTAACACCCATAGTCCTCACCGAGTTTGAATGGAACGTTCTCCCTCCAGGATGGGAGAGATTTTTAGACAACCACGGAGATATTTACTACGTCAAGTGAGTGTCCAACACTTAGCCTCATTCCCAGGCTCTCTCTAGCCTCATACCCAGGCCACGCCTGGGTATGAGGCTAGGCTCTCTCCAGCTGGGAGGGGTCTGGGAATGAGGCTGTATCCAACACCAGGTACCACTACTTAGAAAGTCTTTCTGCTTGCAAATTGGTGGGGAATGAATACCTGCTTCTGTGGAAATTCTTGGTGCAAATTAATTTTTTTTATGTGTGTATGTGCGTGTGTGCGTGTGTGTGTGTGTGTTAGGTACCAATATTGCCTAAGTATCACTTCCATCTTCACTAAATATTTCCCTCCAAGACACCTGTTCACTGTAGCCTCCTCTCCCGTAGTCATGACACCCAGACGACCCACTGGGATAGCCCCAGGGGATTGAGACAACAGAGGCAGCTGCAGGAACTGAGACTTCTCCTTGAACAGCAGAGAGAAAAACTGAAGGTAAGAGATAACGTTGTCCCGTAGGCCAGTTCTTTTTCTGTGGAGAGAGGAAGGGTCTGGTCATGCTACAACCTTCAAAGTGTTGTCCCCATGCCAGTCTGCTGGTGTGACCAATCAGATCTGTGTTCTTTGTTACTCGTCTGGTGAATGTTTGTTGCGTTCCTCACATTTGTAACCATGTACTCCTATAGGAAGCAGAGAAAGATTTGAATCAGAAACGAGAGCTTTTGCTGGAGAAAAATCTGCAGCTGAACTCTCTTAGCGGAGAACCACTAAACCATCCCATCAGTGAGGGGGGGAGGGAGGTGGAGGAGGAGGTGGAGGAGGAGGACAGTGAGGGTGGTAAACCAATGGGGAATTCCCCTGCAGAGTTAATTGATGACATCATGCTCTTGAACGAAGAAGTGGAAGTGATGGATGGTCATGTGACTGCCACGAGAAAACAGTTGCACTGTTTGAATGAGGTACTGAGAAACGCCCAGTTTGAAGACATAGGGGAAAGAGATGAACACCAGGTGTCTGCCGAACTGGCAATAGAGCTGGTATCAAGATTCACTCAGCTGAAGGACTTAGAGGTTCAACTGCATGAGCTGGTGTGCTCTCTTGGAGAGTTGCACAAACAACACAGTGGCCTCACAGATACCCCTCTCCAGTATATGCTACAGCTGCCTCCTCTCTCGGAGAAGGAAGAGGTCAAGAGAAGGAAGCAGTGGCTACACACCCTGCCAGACCGACTTACAGGAAAAACAAACTGTGAAATGCGCATAGAAGTGTTTCTCTTGCAAGAGAGCTGCCATTGCGTGGAGAGTCTGCACCAGGGATTGGCTAGTGTTTACAGTAGGGCACTGGTGGCACACAGACCTGGGTGGGAGCAACTACTGGAAGAGCTAGCCGGCCATGACTTTGCCCCCCTTCAGGATCAGTGGTTGCAGGCTGAGTTTAGGTAAGGTGGAGATAATATTACCCTAGCCTTGTTCCCCAGGCTTTCTCCTCAAAGGAATGAAGGTAACATTTACCCCCTGTATTGGGGTTTTAACCTCATTCCTAGGCCCTCTCCTGTCCAGTTTTTGATCGCTGCATGGAAGCAATCAGAACTTGACAGAAATGAGGCTAGTGAAATTTGCAAGACAAAAGTTGTGGTCCCAAGACCTAAACCAATCCCAGTCTGGGAATGACATGACTGCTGTTATAGTGATGGAGAATGTCGATCTGCATGTTGCATGTAGAAAAATCCGAGGCAAAGTTGAGGTAGATAAGCTATATATAAGGAGTATATTCCAAATGTAGGTGATATGGCTTGATTTTTGCAAATTAATGTCTTTCAATGATATATACCCCCTCACAAACCTGCACGCATAAACTGTTGTGCATGCTTGGATTCTAAAACACATTTTCACTTCTAATTAAAGGAAAACCTTGTGGCATCCAAGGCATGTACACAATGCTCTAAATATTGTTTTAATTTGTTTACTGTTTTTGTTTACTGTTTTTGTTTATTGTTTACAGGGAGAAATTGGAGAAGCTGGTGTCAGCAGATTGGTGACTGATATTAAACACGTCAATTTTAGAGTGAAAAGTTAATTTTGCTAAGATATTGCATTAGATAGCTTTGGGTAGCTAGCACGCATACGAAGGATTATAATAAGGGAAGAAAAATTGAATCACATGGTAAAATAGAAGAAACACAAACATATAAAAATACTATTAAACAACACAAAACCAAATTGAAAAAATATGTCATACAAAAATAATTTCTGGTGAAAAAGGATGGTGAAGAGCGAATGCTGTATACAATCAGAAGAAATAGAAAAGAGCTGCTTCGAGGTGTTGTATATCCTAGTCCGATTTTCTTTCAGGTCTTCCATTAACAATCACTTTTGTCCCCTTTGCTACGATTTCAGGAGCAGGAGAAAATGTTTGCCTCTCTATTGCACCCTCTGAGGGGAGGCGTGAGCGTGGGTGTTTGTCGACAGTCGTAGTGAGGCCAGTCCGTCGCTGTCTGCCCCAAGTGTCAAAGAATTGCACTGCTTTGCTGACTGATCCAACACGGTATCGTTTTTGGCCATACTCCATGTCTTCCGAGCCACTTGAATCCGATAGTTTACGCAAAATATCCCCTTCCTTTGAGGTGTCAGACAGTCGACTGCTTTCAATTCCACTCTCGTAGCTCTGGTTTGAAGCATCCGAGACTTTTCGGCTATTTTGACTCTTTCCAGCATCCGGGATGACTCGATTCTCCATGCCTTCTGATACAATATCTCCACATTGTTCATCTGTCGTCATTGGCAACTGTTCTCCTAACTGTTCTTCTTCTAGTGAATCTTCTCTCAGGGGGCTCATTCTAACATCGACTCTCTCTGTGACTACCTGAGAGTCCCTTATCAATAGTTCCAAGTCGGTCGGTCTTTTGCCATTGTAGTCACTCCCCTCAGTCCTGAAAAATATCGGTCCCTCGCCATCACTCTCAGAATCGGTGGACGGGGTGAAACTGAAGGGACAGGCTCCAGCTAAGCTGCTTCTGGTACTGGTTGGCGGAGTTGTATTGGGCGTTTCTGAAGGAGTTGGATGCGTCACGTTGATATCAGGTACGGAGTGTGAGGGGCCAGAGTCGTAAAAACTCCTCATAGGGGTGACCATGGGGGTAGACGGGGGAGTGGCTTGACGAGAGACGATGAACTCAAATGCCTGGACAGGTTCATCAGGAACAACAAGGGGGGTGGACCCATCTCTGGCGGTGTTAGTGAGGAGAAAGTAGCAGTTAACAGGGGCAGGGACATTCTTGAATTCCATTGCCCCTCGATACTCAAATTCAAAGTTGGGTTTGTCCCGAAGCAGTCTGGAAAATTGAGAGGATAAAAGAGTACATATATCAAGGCTGACATGATGCTCTAATTAAAAGAACATATTAATTCTAACAGAATACTCTAATTAATACGATGCCCTAATTGGGTTCTAATCTAGGAAGCTGTACTCTTCGTGTATCCAACTTACTTGTGAGTGAACTCGGTAATTTGGATTTTCCCTGGCATACCGTTACTCTCTGTCCGGCTGGCCACGTTGACCGTGTTCCCAAACAGGCAGTAGCGTGGCATCCTACGTCCAACTATGCCAGCCACGACGTCTCCACTGTGAATCCCAATACGCATCTGTGTGTGTGTGTGTGGTGTGTGTGTGTGTGTGGTGTGTGTGTGTGTGTGTGTGTGTGTGTGTGTGTGTGTGTGTGTGTCCATCAGTCCATTGAAAAGGTATACGTCACAACAATCTGTGCTCATCATGTAAGTGTCCTAGTCTCATTCCCAGTCAGTCTGGGAACATGACCATCAACCTGGTCTTCAAAGTGACTAACCAACGCTAAATTTTACTTTCCAACTTGTTCATTACACAGGAAGTACTTAACCTCCTGCTTCCTGTCCACCCACACCTTATTGACAGATAATCTCCAAAAGGCAGATCACTTCTCAAGAAAGACCTTAAGGCACCACCATGCCAGCCAAACAGGTTTGTAGTTCCATTAGAGAAGAGATCCATTCACTTTGTGTTATCATGCACGCACGCAAGAACAATCAGTGAAACACATCTCCCAAAAGAAATAGGCCTAGATGTTATGTACAGTCACCAGGCCTCATCAGCTGGCTGTGGATTGGGGTGACTGGGAGATGCACATGCGCGCACAGACAGACACACACACACACACACACACACACACACACACGCAAGAACAATCAGTCCGTACGCACGCACGCACGCATGCATGCACACATATGCACACACACACACACACACACACACACACACACACAGACACACACACACACACACACACACACACACACACACACTCACTCACCACTATCGGTTCATTCTTGTCTGGGCGTAACACCTGTTTGCAATAGTACATCATATCCAGCGCCTGATTGGCCACGCACTCGGCATGAACAGTATTTTTCTCAGGCAGCCCACCCACGACCATGTAGGCGTCGCCAATTGTCTCCACCTACGAATTCATTCAATCGGGTAATTGGATACTCTTCTTCAAATATCACATGTACCACACTACATCACTTGGTATAAGCATTAAATAGTTATATCCCTCCCAATGTGCAAGACCACACTCCAGGGAGGGATATATAACCTGTTACCTAGGCAACATCTCTGTAGAAGAGAGATATGAGCAACATTCTTATATGTTGCCTAGGTAACAGGTTATATCGCTTGGTATAAGCTTCATACTTCTTTCATGTAGAAATTGTAAGGTAATAGTTTACACAAGCTTTGCATGATGTACTAAATAGTTTACACCAAACTGGGTTTTAGTTTACTGTCCCAATAATAGGTGGTATATTCACATTACAATGAAGCAGCAAAGCAACAAGAACTAACTAGGTGAAAATATATTTGGTATCCATTATACTGGCCTCGTTAGTGGAAACCCACTTAAAGGACACCCTGAAATAAGAGCCTCATTTACACTAGGCCTTTAACCAGATTAAACTAAACCGTGCTGCTTTCTCAGGTTAGTATCAACACATACTATTGTCATATGTCTAACTCAACGTGAAGGTATGGGAGTCAATGGGGAAGCCTTGCAGCTGCATGCAGTTTATAAAAAGCTGTATTTTTTACTGCAAGTCACGCAAGAATCCGTATCAGTACTACAAGTCACGTGAGAATCCGTATCAGGTACTGCAAGTCACACGTGCTGCGTCTAAACGTGCAATAAAATCGAAGGTTTGTATGATAAAATCATTATCACCATAGTACCAAGCTATACCAGAAAAAATATCACTCGTTTGTTGCCGTTGGCATTGTTACTCGTGCTGTACACTCGTAACAATACTGACGGCAACAAAGTCGTGATATTTTCGGTATAGCTTTGTCCTATGGTGATACTTATATATTATCCCCCTAAGGACATTCCAAAAATCAGGACAAATATTTTGGTTCCAACTGGTCAGTGATGGCTACAAATGTCTAAAAAGAGTGAGGTCATCTCTGGTAGTTAGCAACTAAAGAGGAAATCCCAAGAGGGAATTATGGCTAGTGCTTACGGGAAGTTATTTCCTTGAGCCCACAGCTCAATGTCCCCTCTGAAAAACACAGGGTAAACACTTTCGTCAAGGTAGCCAAAAGAAGTGGCTCAAAGACAAGAAGAGTACGTCTGGTTACAAGAGCCAGAGCCGTGCCATCCAATCAAGTATTTTTCCATTCTCTGATTAGCTCAAACAGTTGGCGCTCTTGCAACTGAAGTTGAAGTTGCAAGAACTTGGAAAAGACACAGTAGAAGCACAAAGCCGAGAGGAGTGGCTCAGAAGCCGATAGGAGTAAATGATCCTAGCTGCACTGAGTTTTGATAGCCAATTAATCAAAATTTATATTAACGAAGTCATATATGATCAAAGAGGTAGGTGGCTGGTTTGGAAATTATTTAAAAAGGGATTAAGGTACATGTTTGCCATGTTGGTATACAGAAGCTCAGAAATGCCACCCACACACATGTAATGAGGAACCGAAGTTTACCATCTTGGGTAAAGCTAGTCTAATTAGCACATCCAATCCTCACTCCCAAGACGGGTACATTCAATCCTCACTCCCAATACGGGGGTGGTGGGTGTCTTGCAGGACTATTTTCACAGGTGCAAATTTTTGCATAAATCGCTGCCAGGCCTTTACACGATTTTTATTTTATGTTAATTTTCGCATGCACACGTTTGTGTTTGCCACACCCCCTCCATCAAATTGCTTCATTTTGCAGCACACCTTAAATTTACGGCGTCGTTTTCTGCTGAAGCAAATTGTGAGAGGCTAGTATAATTATAATTGCCATGCCAGTGTGAAGATGAAGACAAAATCAATCCTGTCACTGTGGCCATCAGCAGATAGGGGAGGCTACCTGGTAAAATTTTTTTGTAGTTTAAATGTTCACATTGTCATAAGGAAATGAGGCTTGTGGCACGCCCAACCATGAACAGTATGCCTCCAGATAAAGAACCTTGCGACATCCATGATCTCATACCACGCTGACTTTTGTCTCTGCATCACAAACTAAACTTCTTTTGTTCTATGTTATTACTCTTACACCAGCTTCCTGCCTTGGGACATGCTTTGCACATTCCATTTCCTGTCCTGCCCACTCATTTCCTGTGAAGGCCATACACCTCTAACCTTGCCACTGTTTGAGTAAAGCTGGGGCATAACTCACCCGCTAACCCTTGCCAACAAATGCTTTCACAGTCCTCTGCATCATTGGCAGGGAATGTGTTAAATTTTAATATCCAACTGATTAGTACCAATTTCAGTCAATAAGGTCTTTGAGTGCTGGTCCTTAGGCAGTGGAAAGTTTGATTAGCAAATTTCCAGTGGTCAGTACTGAAGGCCAATTCAGTTATTTCTACATCTATGTATATCCATATCAAAAATACATCTTAGCCAATTGTACAAACCAAATTGAAATATTTAGAAAGGGTTGCCCTGCCCACACTATACACTTGGTTCTGATACCAGTAAAATTAAAACATTTCCCAATAATTAGGGAGGGTTGCTCCACCCACCTTGTACACTTGATTCTGGCCGACAACTTGGTCAAACATGGAATAAAGCTTGTTGAGCATGTTGACAACTTGCATGGGCTCGCTTTGAGAGCAGATACTGGTAAATCCAACAATATCGCTGAAGAGGATTGTCACTGAGTCGAATCTCTCTGCTTCCACCGTCTGCCCAGACATGAGTGTGTCAGCAACTGAAACTGGGAGCATCTCGCGCAGTAACTCAGACATCCTCTGCTTCTCTTCCTCAAGTGACTTTTGCACCACTTTCAGCTGAATTATGAGCTCCTCGAGACGAACAGAGTTGGTGAATTCTGACTCTGCTGCTTGTCCCATCATCAGAAGCCCACGGGTGGCATCGTGGATTGGGATATCGCTGAGGTAGAGGCCGCGTTGCTCAAGATCGTGCAATCGCTTCACTCGAGGGGAACACAGGAAGAGCATTGTGTCTGACTCAGCTACATAGATCATCTGCCCCCTGAGTCGCATAGGGTCACTTCCAGAATTGAAACCAAGGCGATTGGTCTTGTCGTTTGGGGAAGTAGCAGCGGGTAGCATTCGAAGGATGAAGATGGTGTTAATGTGTGACACCAGGTTGTCAAACGTCAGCTTCATTCTCGGTCTTTCAAGAGCAAAGTAATCAAATAGCTTGCTCTCCTTCTGCTTCAGGCCCGGGAGCACCCACGATAGGGACGAGCCAACTTGGAGTATCTGCATCGAGGGGTCAAAGATGATGTGAAACGGAAACGCACGGCAGAAGGTTTGTGAACTGATTAGCTGTATATCGGTGACAGTTTCAAATGCTTCGCTCTCTGCTTCCCCGTCCACCGCGTCATTCGAATGGTAATAGGCCGTCTCACGGATTGAAAAGATGGAGTGGTCGTTTTCTAGCCCCTTCCTTACCAGCAGTTTCATCTCCACTTCAACATTGTAAAACTCCCGGGCCACCGATTTTACAATTCCCATCACAATATTCTCCAGGCCGTTTCTCTCTGAGTAGTAGTGTAAGAGAAACTCCGACTTCTTGAGGCCCGCAGTGCATCGAAAAGATGGGGCATCCATTTGAGGGTAGATGATCGATAGGTGGTCGTGTAGCGCGTCAAGATTGGTTAGAAAGTCCTGGAGAGATCGGCCAAGGAGTTGCAGTGTCTTGGAGTAACCAGACTCTTGGCACCACAGCAAAAACTGCTCACCAAACATCTCCAGTAGAGTCGCTGGGTCCAGACCTAAGGATGTGATGTGCACACGTAAACAACAATGTAAACAGTGTTCATTTATGTAAACAACAATGTAAACAGTGTTCATGTAAATGTACACAACATTTACTTTACAATTCCCTTGGAACACCAGACCAGCTTAGTTGGTCATACAATTCCACACAAGTGAGGATAATTGAATCAACAACTACAAGATTTGTCCACAAACCTGTCAGTATCATTTATGGAAGTCAATGAAATGCTTACTATGTACGCTTCAGAGTCCAAAGTTCATCAACCATAATACTAGGGCATATGCAAATGCACGCAGGAGAGCCTCGCAGGAAGCGAGGATTGAGCTACTTTGCATATGTACCAGTTACGTGTGTGTCTACTGTGTCTAGTTGGTCCAGCCTCTCATCATTAATATGCTTCCAGGAATTTGTGGTATTCTAAGAAACACATCATCTAGTTCACAATCCTAAGGAAGTGAAACTTGAGAACTGAAGCCATGGTGTTTGCAGCCAGGACCCCAGAATATGCTGATGGAACTAACACTCAAAAATCTCCCAAAATAGGCTTATCTTGTACAGTCATTTCACACCAATCTTGTACGATTTAGAGTGTTACTTGTTTTGTGCAGTACCTATCTCGTACAAATTCAAGTGTTACAGTCTGGCTACACTGTACTGAGGCGCTACATGAACATTGAATCTAGCTACATGAACATTGAATCCAGCTACACGAACATTGAATCCAGCTACATGAACACGGAATCCACCAAGACATCTTCACAATCGCCTTCCTCTTAGTGCATGCACTCAACAAAACAAAATTGGCAGATGAAACAATATTCTCAATACAGAACTTTTTGTCACACAGGTGAACGAGGATGACCTTTGAACTAAATCTATCATCAAAGTGGGTGTGACTAAACAGGTGAGAGGAGAACCCTCTAATCAAAGAGGGCCAATTATTAATTAATGTACCCTTACTTGTCAATTGTCCATCAGGGTGTTTTTTTCTGACTACATGTGGACAAGATTGCTGGAATTCTTGCAGGGGAGGGACAAAATCAAGAGACAGCCTTCCGGCTGTACCCTAAAGCCAGAAATTTATGTGCAGAATGTTATGTGAGTCTACATGACTGACTGCTGGTTCAAAGGTCAGCAAATTCATGATTCATATCAATCACAGCCAGGTTGTATGCATTGAGTTTTGCCAGTTGTAAAACATTTTCTAAAGAGGTAATGTCAGACAGAACTACAGCTGCCACGAGATACCTCAAGAAGTCCTCTACTTTACCAGCAGTGAGGCTAGAGTGAGCTACAGAAGAGGCCAATTAACAAACAGTTGTGTCCTGAGTCAGTCAGTACCAGCACTAGTACCACTGGTACTAGACAGTGTATGTCCTTTTGTGATAATGAAAGCAATTGGACTTCTAGTCAACACAGGAGTGCTTCTCAAGGTAATTTGTATAAAGCCATAGGTTGTACCATACAAGATTGCGGGAAAATTTGTAGGGAAGGGACAGAGCCCCCTTCCCCCCTGAGTTAGTTTCAGGCTTAGCCTTGCTCCCAGGTCCATGCACAGCTTTCTGTCGCTTGTTCTGCATGGAGCCAGAGAATGAAGCTACTTCTAGTTCACCCATGAAAATTTCATAACAGGAACATTTTCTCTTAACCAATTTGTTTAATTACACTACAATGCATACCATAAGGCCGCAACCTACAAACCTACACCCAAGGAAAAATGTTTGAGAAGTTAGACTCTAATCAGCTCTGGTTCAGTGGAGATTCTCAGGAGCGAAACCAGATATGTCTGCAACCAATGAACCACATCTCCCTGCTAAAACACACATCATTTTAGGCGCAGGCAAATTAATGCACAGATTAGGGGCCCACCACATTTACAGACAGTATGTGGGCATGAGGTCATTCTTTGGACATTCTTAGGAGGTCTGTGCCAGAGCATAAATTGCAACTGTAGAAGCAACGAAAGCACTAAACAACAACAATGAAATTGAAATTTGATGGTAGGTGAAAAAAAAAAAGCACACAGCCGGACTATATAAACCTGTCTGGTCTTATCACACAAACTGCACTTCAAGGCATTCCTAAGCTCATACCTCACGAGAACGTAACTTCCGTGAAACCTGTACAATATTCCGAACTAACTGCTACTGTAAATAAAATTGCCATAATAAAGTTGTGATATTACTCCCAGTCACAACAAAGGATGTGCATCTGAGAAGAGAACGCCTTTGAAGGTTCGGAGAGACGCCCAGCGTATAGATGTAAACAACACCAGTTAGCTTGAAAGCTGGCAAAGAGTAACCAATTACCAGTCATAATGGCTGCCAAATTAGCCTCTTAGCACACCCATGTAGTCAGGATTCTCCCAAGCTTTTAGGGCAGGTAATGACTTCACATGTGTGACTGAAAAGCTGGGAACAAGGCTAAGTACAAGAGAGATAACATGATGCTTTCATGTGAGCTGAACTTTCCCCTAAAAAAAACACTCAAAAGAAAAGAGCGGCCTCGTCCTCAGCTTCCCCCGTTCTCAGCTTCCCATCACAGAGAACAAGATTACACAAAACAAATTTCAAATGTATTTGTACAAATTGCGTAATAATCAGGCTGAGTATAGCTACTTGTATTACTAATCAGTGCTAAACGACTGGACAAGAATAATGACAACTATACCATCAGCTTCCAACCAATGGTTGCCTACGCTCCCCTCCATCCTTTTCCAATTTCCACATGAGGAACTGTGGGGAAGTCTGGAGACACACTGATAACTTGATCGACCATGGACATAGTACAAACTTGTATGGCACACTTCAGCTAGCTATATGCTCTCACATTTTTCACATTTTTCACATGGGGTTGGTGTGGAATGCCAAAAACACATCAATAACTTGATCAAACATACACATACATAGTACAAACTTGTACAGCACACTTCAGCCCGCTATGCTCTTCTCAATTTTTCACATTTTTCACATTTTTCACATGGGGTTGGGATGGAATGCCTTCAGCCTACATTTTTTCACATGGGGTTGGTGTGGAATGCCAAAAACACATCAATAACTTGATCAAACATAGACATAGTATAAACTTGTACAGCACACTTCAGCCCGCTATGCTCTTCTCAATTTTTCACATTTTTCACATTTTTCACATGGGATTGGGATGGAATGCCTTCAGCCTACATTTTTTCACATGGGGTTGGGATGGAATGCCTTCAGCCTACATTTTTTCACATGGGGTTGGGGTGGAATGCCTAAAAACACATCAATAACTTGGTCAAACATAGACATAGTATGGTTTTACATTTTGGCTGTCTTTCTTCAGATTACACAGTTTACGCTTGTGTCTAAGAGCGAAGCCCAATCAAGATTGTACCATCAGGTCAACAAGACTATAGGATACCATGATAATGAGACATCAACTATGACATCACTGCTAAACAACTGCACATGACCAGTCCGACTCAGCGACTAGTCTAGGTACCCTTATCATTGATTGCAGCCTGGTTCTTTAATGTGATACAGTAGGAAGTCACTTATCCGAACACGTTGGGACCAAGGGGTATTGTATACAAAGTGGGTTACTTTCCATTTAATGCACAGCAAAATATCTATGAATATCAGTATATGTGAACAAGGTTTGTTAGCCATTATCAGCTCGTTTCTAGGTTCTCTGTCCATGACTTCCTACTGTAAAATGTTCCACGGCTTCACATTTTTCACACAAGGTTGAGGTGGGGAACCTCAGCCAGTCTTGTGTGAAACACTGTACCTATCTTTTAGCCTCATTCCCAGGCCTTCCTATCGTCCAGTGGGAAGGCTTGGGAATGAGGCTACCTATCTTTACGTATACACACAGCATCAACTTGTGTACAGTGGTACGTTTCAGCCCGTAGCCAGCACCTAGTGCATGTGGTGGCCTAGTGGGTGTAGCTCAGTGGTCATACCTCGAGTCAGGGGGCATGCGTTTGATTCACAACAACCGCTAGCTCTGCTGGATAATGGTGGTCATTGCCATAGCAACAACTTGGAGACGATGGAACATATAGTACATATTGTACATGTAGCTTCACTTCTTACGAAATAAAGGTTGTCGTTGGTGGGGTAGGACTTACCCAGCACTTCGGAGGCAGCTGCCACAAGTGTGTAAGTGTCTTCGTCCTTGTAGACATGGTTCACTTGGAAGCTATCTGTCTCACCAATGATGACATTCGCATAGTGTCTGTGTGTGTGCATGTGTGTGCATGCATGATTGTGTTGATATTACTCATGTTCAAATACAAAACAAATTGAAACTTCCATTTTCCTATTTGTCTGAGGGAATGTACCTGCTAATGAATTTATAATTTGCCACCCACCATACTCATCTTCCCGGTTGATGTCATAGAGTAATGGAAATCATTGCGTGGTGCTACGGCATACTGGCTAACTGTCACCTTTGATGTCATAGATTAATGGAAATCAGTGTGTCCTCTTGAGGAACAATACCATCATGAATGTAATAATTGAGGCATCCACTTTTCATAGCTCCATATGCCTGACTCTTAAATTGTGCAATAATCATATGCAATAATACATAGTTGCATGGTTTACTGTAAGCTTTGGTCTGTTGCTTAGCAACCAAACTGCTGCTAGCAGAATGTGTGGAGGTGTGGTGGGCTTTGGTTGCTAAGCAACCGACAGACAAGTCAGCTGAAATCCCAAGATGGAGGAGTATTTGGCCATGTAGCTCATGCTGCTCTATCAGAGGATTGCAAATTGGACTTTGTTATTTCCTCTGCGTGTGTATGCACTTGGCTGTATACTGGAGTTTGTTCCCAGGCACTGCCTCGCCTTCTGTGGGGAGTGCCTGGGAATATAGTTTGTATATGTGAGGAAATAAGAAATACCATAGAGTACAGGGGGATTCTTCAAGGATATTACAAGGTCCTCAAAATAACCAGTGGGTGAAAGTCAAGATGCCGTTCATAAACCTCACATTGCTTGACCAGACAGAACTTTCACCCTGGGATAGCATTGATAAGTACTGACTCGTTTGACAAAAAACTTAGAGACTCTACGTTTCAGCAAGAAGATATGACGATCTTGTCTCCAGAGTGACAGGGGGCAGGAGAATCTGTGTATACCGTTTGGTTTACTCGTTCTATTACAAAGCTGCTTCTCCTGTCTCTGTCTAAGTTTAAACAGAACACAACACAGTGCACACCCATCTCCGCTCCAAGTCATGCATACTTCACTCTGAGCTACAGCCGGTCCCTAGCATTCATTCCCTGTTAGTAGCGATCCCGGAGGATTGACAAAGAAACAGCTTGTTCTCCAGATAAAGTTCAAGTAACTACTGGAAAGCCGTACCATAGCTTGTCCCATTGAATGGTACATTTGCGTCCTATGAAGCACCTTTGTTCGTGTGTTTCATGGGAACATTCTAAATTACCTGTAACGTACATTGAACACACAGCAGGAAAGCGGTAACACTTGAAAGAGTTGTCAATCTGTCTGTTTTATAGAAATTAGTTTTGCAATGACTACAGATGAAGATGTTTGTGAATATCCAGAATCTCTACAAGTGGCAAGTTGGCAAGTTATTTGTTCAGGCCATCCCAGTACAACTTTTAGCCACATCACATCCTTTATCCTTCTCCTTTTGTGTCTGATGGCATTCCTTTTGTGAGAAAACTGACCCAATTGGAAACAGACCTAATTGGAAACAGACCTAATTGGAAACAGACTCAATTGGAAACAGACCCAATTGGAAACAGACCTAATTGGAAACAGACCTAATCGGAAATAGACCTAATTGGAAACAGACCTGATCGGAAACAGACCTGATTGGAAATAGACCTAATCGGAAACAGACCTGATCGGAAATAGACCTGATCGGAAACAGACCTGATCGGAAACAGACCTGATCGGAAACAGACCTGATCGGAAACAGACCTGATCGGAAACAGACCTGATCGGAAACAGACCTGATCGGAAACAGACCTGATCGGAAACAGACCTGATCGGAAACAGACCTGATCGGAAACAGACCTGATCGGAAACAGACCTGATCGGAAACAGACCTGATCGGAAACAGACCTGATCGGAAACAGACCTGATCGGAAACAGACCTAATTGGAAACAGACCTGATTGGAAACAGACCTGATCTCATCCCATTTTTCAAATCCAAATCTTCTTTTGATCAGTTTCTCCAAAGCTGAGTTCACAAATCCATACTGTGTGTGTGTTGTGCGTGTGTATGTGTGTTGTGTGTGTGTGCATGTGTGTGTGCATGTGCATGTGTGTGTGTGTGTGTGTGTGTGCATGTGCATGTGTGTGTGTGTGTACTTGAAGCTGACTGTAAACAACAACTAGAACATGGGGACATGCCCCACCCTGATTAACACATCCACTGGGAAAATGCACATGCTTGTTGGTCCAACACAGTTAACCCCAGCCTCAATGAGGCAACACCAAATTAAAAACAGTAATAAAGGCAAGAGTTCTAAGCACATTGCTCTTGAGAAAATGTACCCCCCCTGGGGAGTGGCTTGGGACCAATGTTACCACTGAGTAGGACTCGAAGCAAGTTACAGGCTGGGGACGAGGTTCGCAGCAACATGGAGCTAGACAACATATACATATAGTTAGCCTTCTGTAACTCTGGTTTTGTGGTGGTCTCATTCCAAGACTGTTTGTAGGCCTGGGAACGGGGTTAGTAATAACCGAGGAACCATAGCTATTCTGTAGCCATTTCCCCCTTGGATTTCATGGTTACAGGCACACCACCAGAGTATCACTGATAGCGATTCCCAACACACAACAAACTCCATTGTAAGCTGTTTCCACCATCCTCCCCACCTTCTCCCCCCACCCAACACCACCACCACCACCAAGAAGCATAGAGAAAATCCCTCTCCCATTGTATGCTGTTTCCACCATCCTCCCCACTGCCAGGACACTAACTCCACTAACAAGAAGCATAGAGAAAATCCCTCTCCCATTGTATGCTGTTTCCACCATCCTCCCCACCGCCAGGACACTAACTCCACTAACAAGAAGCATAGAGAAAATCCCTCAGGGATTGTAAATAGACCATATCTGGCTAGGAGGATTGCATTCAGACTCGAAAAGGCCTTGTGTTTCTAGGTATCTTGCCTCTGCTAGAACTAGATATGTTCAAACACCGATAACTCAAGCCAGGAGGGCTGAGTTCAATTAACTGCTAGTTTTTTTTTTATTACTATTAAAATGTACTTTCAATTAAAATATCAGTTAGCCGGTATTCACACAATCCTTGGACAAATATATCCTCCCTCTCCCCTACCAACACTAATGCCACCAATAAGAAGCATAGAGAATTCCCCCCTGGAACCCTAGACTGGAAGAAGAGCTCTCATATGTTCCACGTCTTTTGCCTCAGCTGGAACAAGATATGTTCAAACACTAGTAACTCAAGCCAGGGGCTGAGTTTGATTAACCACCCAGTTTTTCGCTTTCTTATTTGCCACTTTCCTTGCATTAGCCAGCCAGTAGTGAACCAATCAATGGCCATATATGGCATTGAGACCTATGTCTTTGTTAGAGAAATTACTGAACCCAATACCCCTGTTAAAAGGCAGGTCTGGACATAAATGTAAGCAAGACCTGGAGGTGGGGAAGAATGAGGCTCAAGTCAGGATACATCTCAACATTTCAACTAGCCTTTTACCTCGAAGATGCATCCACATGACTGCGCACAAAGAATGCTGTGGAGTGGCCCAAGGGCTCGAGCAAACTACTCCAGAGGAAATGCAAGAATAAGCTAAGGCTGTTCATGGATAGCAGAGACTGTCCTGCTAGCTTTCTTGAATCACACCTTGAGTGTGAAGCTTAGCTCAATTTTAACCACCAACTTCCAAACCACTTCAGAGAGTAGCTTCCTTGGGCAGAATGGTCCCACGTGCAGTTAGCTACACATGACATGCACATGTGAACCAGCTACTCGTTCAGGCTCGCCCCACAACGATGAAGCATCTCGAATTACTAGTATGAGAGTCTATCAACAGCATACATTTTTATGTAGGGTGCCAGTTGGCTCAAAATTGACCTATGGTTTGACGTACCATACTCCTTCTCTGGGTCGATCCAGGTCAGCGATGGCTCACTCCAAAGTATCCTTCTGGGTGATCAATCAAAGTTTCACAATAATGAATAAATCGTTTTGTAGCAGAGGCCGTCAGACAATTATTTGGCCTTCATGCACCAGCTAAGCAGCTTATCTACATGTACATGCCATGCCGGCTAATTATACGTGACGTTTAACAAAACCATGTTACGTAACAATACGTCACGTGCCCTAATTACGGGACACCGATGATTAGGGAGTCTGTCTGACAGGTGGAGAGCTTCAATTAGTCACTGTGTACTTGCTACTACATGTACTACTACTACTTGGATTTCTCAGCTGTTATCAAACCTGCATATTTCTTGTTCTTTTTGCAGACAGCTATCAGCGGATGGCCACAAACAAGCAGACAATGGGTGTGTTTATGCTTGCCGTGTTGTTCTCCCTGGTTTGTAACTGCCTTGGTGTAAATCCTGGTTTTCGTACCACTATCACAGGGAAGGGGCTGGATTATGGTGAGTCCTTTGGGTTCATTTTTATAGTCCTAATATTTGTATAATCCTACACACTTAATCCGCACAGTGCCAAAATGTGGTCATTCTGTGATCTAATAAAAATTATATTTATGTGTAATTGTTAAGTATGCAGATATACTCCTGAGGTGCAGCCGAGGGTAAACAATCTAGCAGAGTATGTCGTGTTTATACTCTGTAGTATATCCAATTTATACCACATTGAGACAGTAAACTATAACTCAGTTTTGTGTAAACTATTCTGTACATCATGCAAGTTTTGTGCAAACTATTTTTGCAGAATTTTTACATAACAGGAGTATATGACCCGTTACACCCTCTGTTCATCCAATGAAATACTTAGAAAGTGATGTAATGTGGTATAAAGTCTAAACTACATCACAAGATGCTCACAGGACCTAGTGCACTACAGGAGTTCACTGTTTGCCAATATGTGGTATTGTTGATATGCATTTTACAGGCTTAGACAGACATTGCTAACACTCCATGTTGTGCATAGACAGAAACCTTATCATGGGAGGTGTACTGACTCCGTTATTGGCACTACTACCTCACCCAGATAGTAAATGAGACTTGACGCTAATATGCACTCTCTGATTCGATCGTACTTTGGTTTTAATCTTCTTCTTCATTCCTCTGGCCTGTGTGGAGCCTTTTTCGTGCATATTGGGATGTAACTATACAAGAGCACGTAAGAACGGGCAACTTTGATTGAAGCTCATTGTCCGGTCAAAATTATTGAACTGTACTAAAAATAGAACACTCGATCACGTGCTTAGCAACAATGGCTTATGTCTACACAGCATGCCCAGTACGTGTTACTATTTTTAGTACTGGCGGTAAATCCCGACCGGTTTCAAATTTACACGCTCTTACTCTAGCCGCCTGTTCTTATGCACTCTTGAACTACATTATCGTGGTGAGAGTATGCCCCCGTTTCTTGGCACTCCTATCGCTCAGCTTTTGATTGCTTGCAGTAGGCTAAGGAGTAAGGGACACTCCATTTTGCAAACTGTAAGCAGTTAAAAAAATCGACAGTGGGAGAGCCTGAGAACCGGGCTGGTGAACGTGTTTTCAATACCTAGTTTTGTACCCAGACCCCACCAGCAGGGTCAATGGTCTGGAAGGGAGACTATTCAATACCATAGTGAGTGTTGTCAAGACCATAAACATCTTATTTTTGGAGGGAAACCACAAATGTGACTGGTGTTTAATCAGCATGACAGCTGCATCATGTTGCATAACATGTGGTTGAAACTATGTCCCCTTGAGCTTATAAGGAGGTTTTACCACATATAAAGCCACCACCTGGTTTGCCAAGGTGCTTAGCTGGTCAAAGTGTTACCATTAGTCTTTGTGTTACAGTGTAAGGTATTACATCATACCAGCCTAATTGCATTGAATATATCATACTTGCTGACTTGGAGGTGCAGAGTCAGTGACAGATGTCAGGGGAATATTAGAAGCCATGTACAGTGAGACAAGAGACTATTGCACACACACACACACACACACACACACACACACACACACACACACACACACACACACACACACACACACACACACACACACACACACACACACACACACACACACACACACAGTTCGTCAGGTAGGTATTCCCATTCTGGAGAAGTCCCTCTCCTCCGTCTCTATCCCAGACATCTCGGGGTCTGCCGGAACTCCCATTGGAAGTATCGACTACACCCTCTCAAAGTAGGTTTCTTTCCCCCTCCCTCCTCCCTTCACCCTTCCTTTCACCCTTCCCTTTGCAGCTCTCATCCTCCCCCCCCCTCCCTCCCTCCCTCCCTCCCTCCCTCCCTCCCTCCCTCCCTCCCTCCCCCCCCACACACACAGCATCAAGTTGAGTGGTCTTGCGATTCCAACTTCCTCGCTCACCTCAGGAGGGAAGGGGCTTGTCGTGAAGACCTCAGGGATATCTCTGCATGTCAGTGCTGACTGGCATTACAGGGAGCATAGCTGGTAAGAGTGGAACTAACCCCTTCTTCCTCTCCCTCTCCCCCTCCTTCCCCACTTTTCTTCCTCTTCTTCCTTCCTCCCCCCCTTCTTCCTTCCCCCCCCCTTCTTTCCTCCCCCCTTCTTCCTCCCCCCTTCTTCCTCTCGCCCCCTTCTTCCTCTCCCTTCCCCTCCTTAAGTTCCTTTCCTATGTTACTCGGCTCCTTCCTTTTCTTTCCTCTCTTCTTCCTTTCTCTCCAACTCTCTCTTCCTCTCCTCCTCCCTCCCTTTCCAACCCCCTCCCCTTCTTCCATGTATACACAGGCCACATATATCTGACTCGGGCAGCTGTGACGTCTCTGTTTCCAGTGTGTCTCTGACCATCAGCGTAGAAGTGGGCGTGGACTCAAAGGGCCATCCGACTCTCTCTACCACAGGTTGCTCCATCGACATTGGTAGCCTTCACATCACCTTTCATGGAGGAGCAAGGTTTGGCATGACCAACCAGTTTGGCACAAACTGTTGTCATCTTACCAGTGGGAGTGGCCTGGACATTAGGCTAATTAACTGTATTGTCTTTTGGGTCTAGTTCTGCCTCAATGGCAAAAGCTGGAGCGTATGACATAGCGGTATATAATTATGATGTCGTGTTACTAAACTGTTAAGATTTTCCAGGCCTGACAAAATACTCGACTACATTCATTCATGCAGCATCCAGCTCCAAGATTGCCAAGAATAATATGCTGAGTAATGGGGGTACTAGCCTCATTCCCAGGCCACGTTGAATAACAGGGGTACTAGCCTCATTCCCAGACCACGTTGAATAACAGTGGTACTAGCCTCATTCCCAGGCCACGTTGAATAACAGTGGTACTAGCCTCATTCCCAGGCCACATTGAATAACAGGGGTACTAGCCTCATTCCCAGGCCACGCTGAATAACAGGGGTGCTAGCCTCATTCCCAGGCCATGCTGAATAACAGGGGTACTAGCCTCATTCCCAGGCCATGCTGAATAACAGGGGTACTAGCCTCATTCCCAGGCCATGCTGAATAACAGGGGTACTAGCCTCATTCCCAGGCCACGTTGAATAACAGTGGTACTAGCCTCATTCCCAGGCCATGCTGAATAACAGGGGTACTAGCCTCATTCCCAGGCCATGCTGAATAACAGGGGTACTAGCCTCATTCCCAGGCCATGCTGAATAACAGGGGTACTAGCCTCATTCCCAGGCCATGTAGGATGGGGCTACATAGCTTGTGCTCTTGTAACTGGGTCTTCTACAAAGGCTAAAGCCACAGTACACAAGAGCCGGAAATAGAGGCCTGTCTTTGGTCACTATAGCCATCTCTTCACATTATGGCTACCACTCCTGGTCCCAGTTGTACTACTCCTGTGCAAAGTGACTTGTATCAGCTATCTGGTTCCATGCATGGTGACCATTATAGCCACTGCGTGATCATTGTATGTACATCCTTCCTACCCTCCATTTTCCCTCTTCTCCCAGCTGGCTCTACAATCTCTTCTCCAGCTACATATCTGACAAGCTAAAGAGCAGCCTGCAGGGTCAGGTAATACTCTGTGTGTTGTCTCATTCCCATACCAGAGGCTGGCCTGGGAACAAGACTATAAACCATTTTTTTGGTTTATTACTTCTACAGTTATGCAACCAAGCTACCCAAGAGATTAATACTGCAGGAAATAAAGCACTCGAATCATTACCAGGTGTGTGTATGTACTTGGTATATTAGTCTCTAGCCTCGTACCCAGGCCACATAGGAGAGGAGAAGTGTCCTGGGTATGAGACTGATTAGTCTTGTACACAGGCTCTCCCTGTGCAAACATTTGAGGCTATATATGTGTGTGTGTGTTGGGGGTGGGGTGGGACTGGAAGTGGGGGTGGTCTGGGTATATACGGCTTGGGAGCAATTCTGTCATGCTGGCAATTGGATGACTTTCCACAGTGGAGATACAGCTGGACAAAATTTCTGAGATTGACTATGCTCTCCTTGAAGCTCCTAACTTCACCTCAACCTACATTGAGACTAACCATAAGGTCAGGGTTCAAGCAGCCTAATTTGACCTTTGACCTCCTTGATCTCAGCTATCTACTTCTATGAAATGGAAAGTTACAGCTAATGAGTTAGGTAGGTTTCTCAACGTACGCACGCATGCACACACACGCACACACACCTTCAGGGCGAGTTTTTTGCAATAGCGGACCCTGTTGAGGCACCCTTCACCCCTCCTCCCCTCCCGTCAGTCAACGACACCAGCAGGATGATGTACGTGTGGCTGACAGACTACATTGCCAACACAGCTGGGTTCGTGTACCAGACTGCCGGATTTCTCCAGTACAACGTCACCCCGAACACAGTGAGTACAGAACAATAATACAAACTACGAGAAGAGGTGGCAGCTACTCCTTGAGTGTACAGCAATAGCGGGGTATCTGCAATGTTTTGATTACAGTCTGAAAATGAATCTTCTTCAAGCATGCGTTTGCCATGTTTGCCGTGTTTAGGTCATACTCTGATATTTCTTTGGTAATAGAGTATGAATGACAGGTGGCAGTGTATTTGACGAGAAGCTCAAAGTCCCTATACTGTATAGTGTCTTCCTCATTCATGCTACTACTAGGGACGTTCCATGGATGTAGGGATGTTGTGCAAGTATTGTGGTGTCATTCCCATCTTGTTTGGCTGGTTTTTGAGGGTTCCATCCCTACATGCGCTTGTTTTCATTCAGAAAACTTTTTTGTGACTTTACTGTATAGTGTTATTTTCCCTGCACTAGTGGCAGGATATTACATTCATGCTACTACTAGGGACGTTTCCTCCACATGCGTATAATCTGTTTACCATGATCAATTGTCCCATGCAGGTACCATCTGGATTTCCATTCCAGCTCAACACTTCATATTTCAGGCCTTTTGTTCCACAGGTATATATACCTGGTGCTAGCCTCTGTCCCAGACCCAGTACAGATCACTGAAGTGTGTCCTCTCACTGATACTGAAACCAGTATGGACATGTTGGAACTGATCTGGGAATGAGACTAACCAAATATTGCATTGTTTTGGCTCTAGCTTACGGTGGAAATCCTTTCCCCCAACCCCCCTCTTTTTGTTTGTTTGTTTGTTTGTTTGTTTGTTTGTTTGTTTGTTTATTTGTTTGTTTTTGGTAGGGAAGTCTAGAGCAATGCTATCTATTCTGCAAAAAGATATATTTGGAGGGAAAAAAGCCATTAAGATTCAGCCAGGATTTGAACTTGAGTTTTCTGAATGTTGGTCAGATTGTCTTATACCAACTAAGCCACTGGAGCTCTGCCATTGGAGCAGAGGATAGACGGTATATACCCATCAACACAGTTCAATTCTCAGGCTGGATCGTGTTGTCTATTTTGCTCTAATATAATCCCCCCTCTCTCAATCTACCTGACCCCTCTCCCCTCTATATAGCTTTATTCCAAATACCCTAACATGGCTATGATGCTGGCACTGAAGGCCACCAAGCCACCTTATTTGGATGTCGTTCCCAGTACTGCCAGCTTCTCTGCCCCAGGACAAATGGGTGTGTATGTCCTAGACTCCAACAAGGAGGCAACTCTAGCGTTCACACTTGGCATGGTAAGCAAATCTCTCTTAGCTACAATGTTAATTCATTGCACACTAGTCAGTAAAATAACCGTGTTCCCGGGTCCTATCCCGGTTTTCTGTCTCTTGCAGTTAGTACAGGGACCGGAAATAAGACTAGGTCAGTAAAACAGCCCTGTCTCAACCTCGTTTCCAGCTTTCTGTCACTTGCAGTACAGGAAGGGCCTCAGAACCGTGAATCAGCCCTCATTTCTAGCCGCATTTCTGGGCTCTGCCTAGCTCTCCATCACTTGCAGTACTTACACAGAAAGCTGGGCGTGGGCTTGGCAGAGAGCTGGGCGTGGGCTTGGCAGAGAGCTGGGCGTGGGCTTGGCGGAAAGCTGGGTGTGGGCTTGGCAGAGAGCTGGGCGTGGGCTTGGCGGAAAGCTGGACGTGGGCTTGGCAGAGAGCTGGGCGTGGGCTTGGACCTGGGAACAAGGCTACCATGTTCCCTACCCCTGCTGTAAGCTACAAAAGCTGGGAGTATAAGCACCTAGGAACAAGCGTGTCACTGGTTGCTTATAGTCTAGGTCTTCTGTCTGCATGACACTCCTTCCTTGCCGAAGACAATCGAAGTAGACTATAGCTCAACAGAGTACTCCAGGTCATGTTTGTATGAGGTTACTAATAACCACTGAATGGCTAACACACAGAAATTCCTTTGGGCTGCTGTGTACACAGAAGAAGTGGGCGGACATATGTCGGCAGTAACCACAGTCAGCTTCAAGTACCTGCTAAATGTATTCACGGACAATTGCACGTCATAGTGTCTGAAACCATGAGAGTTGCAGGTGTTACAGACTTTTGATTGGACGTAAAAGATATGTACCAGTCATGGTACAGAATAGTCACGTACCAGATAGAACAGCATGAGCCTGGATTCTATCCTTTCCACTTCAAGTCCAAATTAAAGATTTGGTTGCTAAGCAACATCCTAGTCATGGATGATAGCTACAAATAGCCACTTAGGGAGCAAAGCATTTTTGTTTGGGTGTGGAGCAAAATGAACTGCAAGTATGAAGATCAGGCAGGCCAAATTGAGGGTGGAGAAAAGACCAACCATACATTTAATTCAGATGAGAGATGGAATCCTAGCCTCGTTCCCAGACTCCATGCCCCCAACTTCCATACAGTGCTTGCAGAAAGTTTTATACTGCAAGGAATGAAAACTGGGGACATGAAAGACGGATTGATTTCTAGTTACAGCCCAGTGCTCGTGTATACATGTTTGTCATGAACTTTGATTCACTGCTACTTTCCAAGTTAGCTGCTCCTGCACAACAGGGAAGGGGGTGGTTGACTTACATGGCACAAACACATACCGTGCACCATTTGTGGAACACAGATACAAATGTGTACTGAACATTTTTGGCGTAAACACATGTTGTGTACATTAAACTATTAGATATAGCCAATATGTCTAAAGAGAATATGTTCATGTGTAGTCATGTGGAATGTTTTATGCCAGAGACGCATGTCTCAATAGATATGTAACTAATTTATCTTTCACTAATTATTTCAGTGTGAGGGCGGTTGCGACAGTGAGGGCGGTTGCGACAGTGAGGGCGGTTGCGACAGTGAGGGTGGTTGCGACAGTGAGTGTGGTTGTGACAGTGGAGTTGCAATGAAAGGTCACTCACTATAAGGTGGTTGCATTTGCAGATACTGTATGCCAATGTCACTGGCAAGGTGCAGCTGAATGGCACTAAGGAGGTTATCAGCGGATCTGCAACATTCCTCAAGTGAGCTTCCGTCATCCTAACAGCCTCCTCTTCTCAACATATACACAAGCACAATGCCCAGCCTCATTCCCAGGCCTTATATTCTTAGCCATTCCCCTCTAGTCTCATTCTCAGATCTTCTCTGAATCTCATTCCCAGGCCTCCCCCCACCCTCATTCCCAGGCCTCCCCCCACCCTCATTCCCAGGCCTCCCCCTAGCCTCATTCTCAGACCTCCCCCCACCCTCATTCCCAGACCTCCCCCCACCCTCATTCCCAGACCTCCCCCCACCCTCATTCCCAGTCCTCCCCCCAGCTTCATTCCCAGACCTCCCCTAGCCTCATTCCTAGACCTCATTCCTAGGCCTCCTCTCAGCTTCATTCCCAGGGGCCTCCTCCCAGTCCCTCCCAGCCTCATTCCCAGTCTCTCTCAGCCTCATTCCCAGTCCCCCACAGCCTCATTCTCAGGTCTAGACTCAAGTGTACTACGAAGTAAGGGAAGAGGTCTGCTGTTAAGTTATAGTCACATGTCCTGACATGAAATAACTTCTCCATGTAGGGTTGACCTGAGCCTTGTGCAGACCAATATTGGCCAGTTCAGCGTGAGTAACTATCCAGCTACGTATGTGGGTAACCTAAACCTCCAGACCCAGATTGTATGCAAAAAGCAATTTTTCTGCATGACCTCTCCCTCCCTCCCTCCCTACCTCTCCCCCCCCCCCATTGGAAACCAGAATTAAATATATAGTAATGGTTCACAGGCAGTTGAGCTTATGGTTATGCAACCTAAGGAGCTCTGTACTATAATAGATATGGTGTATGTACAATCTGATTGACCAATGTTACTCTAAATCGGGATATTCCATAGGTGGATGTTTTGCAAGCAACAGCTAATCTCCTCTGCACAGGGTTTATCATCCCTCTTCTGAATCGTAAGCCTCAAGCCTCTCATCTTCACACTTAACACCACACACACACACACACACACACACACACAGCACATCTCACATTTTACCCAGTATGCAAAGTCACATGTAGCGTGTAGGTGCTATATAGGTGCTGGGGACGAGGTATAGCGGTGAAGATGGCAGAGCGGTCTCTGAAGAGTTATAGGAAGTGAGCGAAGTGTCGTGCGAGTCTCCAAACGCAAAGATACATGCTGTGGTGGAGTCATTGTCGCCGATGAAGAAAAGCAAGTCTTGTTTCCGTTTTCGCTCTCTAGCACGATCATGCTTGGACTGCTCCTGCTCCATTTCGGCTCTCGCACGATCTTTTTCACACGTAGATTGCCTCCTGGTCGGACCAGTACCACGTGGCTAGTAGTCTGGGGACAAGACCACAGAAACTGCACCCACGCAATTAAAGTGTGACGGATATATATATAATATATACATATATATTTACATACATACAAACTACACTGCACGATTAGTAGCCTCGCGCTAAGGCGCTCGGCAATTAACCCCATCACTAACCCCATCCTCCAGGGTACGGAAATGCAGGACTTCCTCTTCCAGTGGTAGATGGCATATCTTTGATCAACTCCACCCTCACCCTGGGACAGGTATTACATCCATTTTATCCCACAATTATGAGAGATTTCAAGAACGTGAAACATAGCCTCTGTGTGTAGTAACTATTGGATCATGCAATGGTGTTGTCTGGTAGACCCTCGCTATTCTACCTAATAAAAAATTGTTCAGATTAGTGAAATCTTCAGATTTGTGAAAGAATGGGCAGTTACAATTTCATGCACAGCAAAATAGCCATGTTTGGATTAACAAGAACTTGAGAGTCTATTCAGCCTCATTCCAGAGGAGGAGGAGGACCTGGTTTTAGCTGTTTGCGCATGCAATTAAATGCAATGGAATTCCACAGCCTTATTGTAGCAGAGGAGGAGGAGAAAGGACCTGGTTTTAGCTGTTTGCGCATGCAATTAATTGCAGTAGAATTCCACAGCCTTATTGTAGCAGAGGAGGAGGAGAAAGGGCCTGGTTTTAGCTGTTTGTGCATGCAATTAATTGCAGCGGAATTCCACAGTCTTATTGTAGCAGTGTACGGGCCTGGGAGCTAACCAACATGTGTGTCTCTCAATCTGTTTCTCACCACCAAGCTAACCAACATGTGTGTATCTCAATCTGTTTCTCACCACCAAGCTAACCAACATGTTTGTCTCTCAATCTGTTTCTCACCACCAAGCTAACCAACATGTTTGTCTCTCAATCTGTTTCTCACCACCAAGCTAACCAACATGTGTGTCTCTCAATCTGTTTCTCACCACCGAGCTAACCAACATGTGTGTCTCTAATCTATTTCTCACCATCAGGGTTATGCAGTTGTGAGTACCGACTTCAGCTACAAGCCATCGTTCTGGAGCAGCTAATAAAACACTAACTTTTGCACTAGTTTGATAAACATTTCCCGTGTGTACATGTGCCAGTCAGGTCTTATAGTTACTGCACCATTGTCTCCCCAACATGCATGCACTAGTAGAAGCTTGTTTGTACTGTTTGTTCATCAGAGTGTCAGAATAGAACACAAAACAATTCTTTTGTGTTAGTATGTTCAGCAGATACCATGATGAGTAAAAGTGACAGACTGACAGTTGCTGGAAATCGAACCCAGGGCTCCTGGCTTGACCTGCCAGTGCATACACACACCAAGAGTTAAGAGCTAGTTTATTACAGAAAAACTTGAAGACTAAAAAAAACTGTTCAGAAAACGTACCTTTGTGTTCTTGTGTTCAATAGACATCATCACCAGCCAACAGAAAAGAATTTTCTGGATGCATGCAATTGTACTGTACCAATAATTGTATACTGTGTTACAGTACAATTTTCAAAGAAACACTAAACATTACACTGGCTTTTTGAAATGGCTACTTTGGTTTACAGTGGACAGCCTAGGTCAAGAGCCAATCGGTGTTTTTACACTTCTGCAACTGCTCTTGTCTGCAATATACAAGGTGCACATGACTACATTTACAAGCATGAAAATCGGGCTCTGTGGCTTAGAACAGTAGCAGCCATATTGTCTTTGTCTTGAATTAGATAACCATATTTATCTCAGTTGCACCATTATCAGAAGTCTTGAACAGTAGCAGCGATATTGCCTTTGTTTTGAACAGACAGCCGTAGGTGTAGAAATAGCAGACAAGAGTATATCTCGTATTACATGACCCTTCCGAGTCTGGTTTGTGACCTGCAGCAATAGCAGGAGAACAGGGACATCACAGTATAACAGCCTCTTCCTGGTTCCTCACACTGCAACTCATGAAATCTGGGCTGGAGGGGGAATTACAAGGCTCTAGAATTTCAACCAATTTGTTAGCTTTGATTTTGACTAACGTACTACTTTCTGCATGGCTATGTCTAAAAAATGACCCATTCTGATCATTCAGATTGTAGCAACGATCTTCGAAAGACAGCTGCATGCACAAAGATACCCCATGTTTGAGGAGCTTCTACCTGCTGTATGGATAAGGCCAACCAACTGAGATAGCAGAGATAGCAGTCTCCATATCTCCTGGTCACCCAATGCAGCACAGCTGATGAATAAAGCTGTGTACATTATACTGGCATAATTTTGATAGTTGAGCATAGTGAATTGTGCCAGCATAATATGAATACATTGGGGACACAGCCGCAGGTTAGACAGTTGGTGGAGCTGCCATCCTACACAAATGATCATTGAGTGGTGGAGGTTTTGTAAAAGTGACATTTCTAACTGAGCTAAAGCCTAAATTTTGTTGTCAGCCATCCCCTGGCACAGCAGACTAAGCATTTAATATAATAAACACAATTAGATTACTATCTTTTTAAAAATGTTCGACGATTCAAGGGCATAGGTGATGTTTTGAGCATAATGGCTGTATCCTTGAACATAAGAGAATAGCATAATGGGCGAGAAAAAAAGCATCATCAAAACAGGTGTGAAGCCTGGTATTGGCCAAAATACACCCTACGCAGTGGGTGACTTTGCATAACATTTAGGCCTGCCCTTTTTTCAGGGAGATGTGGTTCCTTGATTGTTCATACATTGGAAAGCGTTACAAAATGAGTGCTTATGATAAACAAATGAATGACAATAAAAGTTGCACGATAACTGTTCTTAGACAACTGTATACAAAAACACTGATACTATAAGTATAGCTATTTGAAAAGAGTTTCTGTCTGCATAATTGGTGTACTGGTTCACATTTTGCATGGTAACACTTGGTGTGCTCAAAATCTGCGTGCTAACACTTGGTGTGCTCAAGATCTGTGTGTGCATGTTCTTTGCACTCATGATCTGTGTATCCACGCCCTGTGTGCTTGCACTCTCTGTGCTCAAGCTTGATGTGCTTGTTGTACTAGCACTCCTCTCAGTTGCGCTCAACGAAGGAGTAACAATTGAAGGAGTTTCAACATTGCTGCTGCATCTGAAAGGAGCTTCACGTCTGCATGTCAAAAATATAAAAGTATGACATTCGAGCCAGGCTATTTTTTAATCAAGTTAAAAATAGCCCTAGTTTTCCTACAATTATTGCTTCTCATCTCCTGCCATATGCAATATTTTGGTTCTGTTGCTTAAGGTACCATTATATAATGGTACCTTAACTTGTTTATCGATCACAACAAGATGATGATGTCATTTTCACATCATTTCCCTCTGCAATGAAAATGACATCATCATGCGCTCTTGATCACAAGCACAGTTAATTGTTGGGACTAGTTTTGGTGATGCTCGATCAATTGGCAACTGTATTTCTGGTTCTTGAAAAGCTACAAACATGGATTGGAACAAGGATTGCATTGCAGAGAAAGACTGTCTAGGCTCAAAGCATACCACAAGTAGTTGAGCAATTGTAGTAGAAGATTAGTGGGTAATGTGTTTAGCATTGATGACTGTCTTCGAGTACTCACAATTGGGTATAGTATTTTTGTACACATTAATAATAATTGCTCGCCTGCATGGTTCTATGTTCCTTCAGGAGATGGAAAAACAAGAATATTATAAACCCTGGCATCAGAGCTGTTTGTTAGGTTATGTATTATCATAGTACCTGCTGCAAATTCGACCCTAGCTGCCATAGATCACAATCTGGTATGAGGACTGACTGACCTTGCTGGGTCGATAATCTGGTACACCACACCCTGGGGGCTAGTGGGAGAGGCAAAAGCAGTCGCAAGGATGTACAGCTCTCCATCTTCATCCTCCCCGAATGATAGAATGTTTTTCACCCTCTGTGTTCCCACCAACTCCCCAGTGCACACACTATCACCACCCATACATAGCTCTTGTTGCTGCCACTCTCCTGAAGTTTTGTTCTCCCGAAGAACAAACAGCTTGCTAAGGACAAACAGAGTACAAAATAAAAGTCAGAACAAAAATGGCACTTTCGCTACTGCACACTCTTGTGTTTAACTGTCTTCTGCCATCCTCTTGGGAACGTTTGTGAATTTTGCTGGTAATAAAAGCACTCAAACAGGATGGCTGGATGCTTAGATAAGAATCTACTGACTCTATGATTATACCAAATAGCTATATATAGTGAGCCACACTTGGTAAGTGTAATGGTAGAGTAAATGTGAGAATGGTAAACATACCTGCTCCCATGGCTACCATGCATGGTGTAAGATACCTCACACAGAGGGACAATGTTACCAAAGATGGCTAGCTACAGTAAACATACCCACTTCCATGGCTACCATGCATGGTGTAAGATATCTCACACAGAGGGACAATGTTACCAAAGATGGCTAGCTACAGTGAACATACCTGCTCCCATGGTTACCATGCATGGTGTAAGATACCTCACACAGAGGGACAATGTTACCAAAGATGGCTAGCTACAGTGAACATACCTGCTCCCATGGCTACCATGCATGGTGTAAGATACCTCACACAGAGGGACAATGTTACCAAAGATGGCTAGGTACAGTAAACATACCCGCTCCCATAGTCTCCAAATATGTACAGTCCTCTGAGGTTGGGAAAGTGGCATCCTCTGTACACATAACCACCAGTCACAGACACTCCTTCATCACGACCATATATAGAGATGGGCCTTGTTACATTCCTTCCTGTGGGACAAACATTGATGGCAACTGCATGGGATGCCAAATCTGGCTTAATTTTATTGCAAAATGCCAATCAGAAATCCACAAACAGGTATTACTTTCCAATTAACTAAATGGAATAGCATATCTGTGTGACTTGTAGTCAGTGGCAGATATAGTCTCATTTCCAGACTACAGCAACTGGCACTTGCAGTACAAACACACAGTGCTCCAAGCAAAGGGAGTACATTCAACTATTTTGGACAATTTTGCACCAACAGTATTTGATGGCAAAATGTCGTACACCTTTTCTGGTTCAGCACAAAAAGGTATATTATGTCATGTGACGTGCACGCAGACACTATGGCTTTATGTCATGTGACGTGCACGCAGACACTATGGCTTTATGTCATGTGACGTGCACGCAGACACTATGGCTTTATGTCATGTGACGTGCATGCAGACACTATGGCTTTATGTCATGTGACGTGCATGCAGACACTATGGCTTTATGTCATGTGACGTGCACGCAGACACTATGGCTTTATCTATAGAGTGACTTCAAAAATACTTTAGGTAAATTATTCTCTAAACTTGAGTTAAGAGGTCTAACCTTCCACAAGTATAGTGATTCTATTGTATCGTGTTTTGCACCCTATGTTGTCTCTTACTCTTAACCTGTTCCTGTTACAGCAGTTTTGTAAGGATGTCTTCATTAGGCATAGCAACTAGGTATTGCAAGTGACTATAGCTGTGCTGGAGGACTGGAAATGTGACCAACAGATAAATACCATTAGAACGTACTGGTTTGTCCAGAACACTGGTTTCCATCAAAGCAGCTATCGCCCTCAAAGGCTCTCCATCCGTAGTTCCGACCTCCTTCAATGATATCAATCTCCTCATATCTACTCTGCCCCACATCTCCACAAAATATCCTCCCTGCTCCTTCTCCTGTCTGTCTGTCTCCTCTGTCGATAGAACAACGCCAAGGGTTTCGCAGGCCATAGGCCCAGATTTCAGGACGTACATTTGAGTAGCCAACAAAAGGATTAGTGGGAGGTACAGCATACTCCTTTCCAGGGTCCTTCTTATCCACATCTATTCTTAGAACTGATCCCAGCATAGTTGACCTAATAAGGAAATAAACTGGTATGCTCTACATGGCTGGCTATAACCCCACATGGTGGAGTTATACCTACCTGTCTTGGCCATTACCAATGCTGCCAAATCTGTCCCCTGCACCCCCACCATCCCCCAGAAATACAAGAAGATACCCATCTTTAAAGAGTAGCTGCCCTCCATTGTGGTTTGAGCGAGGCTGAGAGACAGTCAGAATTATTCTTTCTGAGCTTGTATTTGCTTTGTCAGGATTGAGATCTTGTAAGTGAAATTCAGAAATTCGGCTCTCATGATTGTTCCTCACCGAGGCAGAGTAGTAGACAAAAAAGCGTCCATTGTCTTCAAACTCGGGGTGGAATGCGAGTCCAAGTAGTCCTCGTTCATCTCCCCTGCGAGTTGACGTGAGTACACGACCAGTAATATCCAAAAAAGGCTCAGAAAGCAGGGTGTTGTTTGCCAGCAACACACGTATCTGGCCTATTTGCTCCACAACATACAGTCTCCCACTCCCATCTCCAGCGTGCACAGCTGCAAGGGGATTCCGAAGTCCCGTTGCAACTGGCAAGGCACAGACACAGCCCAGATCCCCCTCACTTTCGGTGTCAAATCCCGGCAATTGGGGTCCATCGAGAACTCTTGGGTAACAGTAAGGCGATTCCTCGGGAATTTGTTCGGCGCAGAAACTCTTGGAGTAGTTGAGCAGTAGCTCAGGAGTGGGGTCCTCGGCAAAGCCGAGATCCTGCGCGTGTAGTCTAAACATGCGTATTAGAGCTGGGTGGCATTTCTGGAAAGCTTCTTCACAGTAGCTCCTGCAAAGTGTCGGAAAGCGCCTCTCGATTCCACCGCCCTCCGTGTCGAAAATATGTGCGGCGTACGGCGAGCACTTCAAACAGCTCACATTGCGCAAGTAAGGTTCGCATTGTTCATATGGTCGGGAGGGAGGGAGCTGCGTAACGTTGTCAATCCTGCTCTGTGCACGCCGATCTAGCTCTCGAGTGCAACAGCCAAAATCCCTGTATTCCTGACAGTAAGTTATTCGATCGTTCTCAAAAGGCGGCTGAAAATCGAGACACTGAGGGTGAGGCGTAGAGAAGGGTAACAGGGTTAACACTAGCATGAACAACAACGCCATCTTCCTCTCCCCCACACTATTATGGCTTCACTAGCCACACCCAACTTGCTACGAGCAAGGTGCTGCGCGTAATAATTGCACCCGAAACATTCTCGCCCCCGGAACGAATATCCCCCCCCCCCTCCGCTTGAAATATGGGTTTCCCCCTTCCTTGCAAGCTTATTTGTCTGCAGAAAGATTGCACCAGGAACAGTCTTAGGCGCCAGAAAGTGGCTCTCTGGAGCGCTAGGTGTCACAGTATTCCTCAAGAGAATTCTGTGCAGCATTTTGGGTTGACCAGATTTTGCTCTAACATAAATGTTTCTAAGAAGTTCAAAGGGTGGATTTGAAACCTTGACCTGAGGTTCAGATTATGTTTTCAGGGAAGGTGAAAGTGTTGTTAAGGATCTTGAGGATTTTATAGTTTGCGATCATGAGTGGTAGGAGGGTTAAGAGCATGAAGTTGGTCACTGTAAGATGCAGACCAATTCTTGGTGCAGATTTTTGATTTTGCATGCAAGTCTTTGTACAGACTCAAGTTTTTCAGTATGTCTTTTTGGAGATGTGGGTCCCACACAACATGGCAATATTCAAGCAGGGGGCAAACCAAGGTGGTATACAATTTCGTTAGTATTGAAGAGTTCACATTTCTGTACAATTCCTGTAGGATGCTTTTGGATATAACCATACATTTAGTAATACCGAGGCAATTTCGCTATAGAGGAACAAGAACTATATACATACTGTGGCTACACAAAATTTAAGCAGTATATGTACTACTTGCTATACTAGAGCAAGAGCACATGATGATGTCATTTTTCTGCAATGAAAATGATGCTCTTGACTAGAGAGAATAGCTGAGTGAACAGCTGCAGTACCACTGATACTATAAGCTTAACCAGTGAGCTCGCACTCTCCGTGGTCACACTCTCCGTGGTCACACTCTGCGTGCTCATCGGAGGGTCAACAGAAAGTGTTTTGATGTTGCTTGTGCATCTAAAAGGAGCCTCACGTCTGTGGGTTAGAAATTTCAAAGTGCATGTGAATGTATCTAGGTATAAACCAAATAGGAATACAAGCACAAGGCCTAAATCCATGGAAGCATTTTGTTGCTTGCAACTGAATCTTAGTTTTTGTCAAAAAAATGGGCCATAATCTGGTATGAGGGCTGACCTAGCAGGGTCGATAATCTGGTACACTACACCCTGGGGGCTAGTGGGAGAGGCAAAAGCAGTTGCAAGGATGTACAGCTCTCCATCTTCATCCTCCCCGAATGATAGGATGCTCTTCACCCTCTGTGTTCCCACCAACTCTCCAGTGCACACACTATCACCACCCATACATAGCTCTTGTTGCTGCCATTCCCCTGAAGTTTTGTTCTCCCGAAGAACAAACAGCTTGCTAAGGATAAACAGAGTGTCAAAGAGACAGTGAATCACTTAGTCAGTGTATAGTGAACTTGCTGGATACCAGTTTACACTCTATACTTTAGATAGCTACCATGTTGATGGACAGACTTTCAGAGACAGAGACAGACTTGCAAAATACTTTATAGGATATGAAGCCATATTTACAGATTGTTGTGTCACCCAATAATTCCAAGCTTGTTTCTGAGTACATGCCTATGTGGCAACAGTGGAGCATTCGTAAGAGGGTTAGTATACAGTGCCAATTATCAACTGCCTAACATTTTTACTATCAACCAGCAACAAGATCCTGAACTGTTAGCTTGAAAGGAGTTTAACACCACCATGCATCCCACACCATATTGTTACACTAGCACCTTACATCATCCAGAGCAGTGTCGGACAAATACAAGCCTGACTCATGCAAAAGTAGCAAGCCATACAGTTACTAACACTGTTCAAACAACTGTATTAATTATTGAACAGCTAACAAGAACATGGCAGATTTGGCAGGATGGAGCTCCACCTGGCGTTACTGAACCTCAGAGCTTCTGCCAAGACTGCTCTGGTGGTGTAGATGAACAGCAGCTCCAATCAATGCCATTCTTTCACAAATCAGAAGCAAATACCCCTGTCTTGCAAGTAAACTCATTCAACAGCACAAAACTCTCTTGCTGACTGCACAATGCATTGACTGAAAGTTAAAAGGCCGTTCACATCTACACATTCGTGTAAAACTACCCAATATTCTTGTGAAATTTTTTTTATTTGGTACTGGTCGATAATCTGGACCATATGCAAAGCAATCTGCAACATACCCACTTCCATAGTCTCCAAATATGTACAGTCCTCTGAGGTTGGGAAAGTGGCATCCTCTGTACACATAACCACCAGTCACAGACACTCCCACATCATGCCCATATACACTGATGGGCCTCGTTGTGTTCCTTGCTGTGGCACAAATATTGATAAGAACATGCACTGTTGAAATTGGAATCTCCCTCGCACGTATTATAGTAGCAAAAATCATGCCTAGAAGACTGCTACATGTGATTTTTGAGAAACTTAGGTAGGTTGTTTGAAGAACCACTGGTTGCAGATCAGTGAAGGTAGTGGTATTATGACATTTCAAGGCCATGCAGGTGGTGTGCCATGTGATACATGTAGTCTGTAACTTCTAAGCTGCCACTCTCACCTAGTCTCATCTCCAGACCAAATTTTTTTTGGTGCATGCCTTGCAGCCTCGTTGAAAAATAGGTCTGGACACTTTCACTAGGAAAGCTGGGGCCAGTTGACATAATTGTAAGTGTTAATTGATTAGTTACTAGTATAGCATAAGCCTTGGGCCCCAAAAATCTAGTAGCTGGCTAGCTATGATGACTTTTGGGGACAAGACTAGCCTCGTTCCCAGGCCTCCACCGTTTTTGTCCTTCGGTTTGCATCATAGATAGTATCAGAGAGTCGAATACTTACAAGTTTATTGTATGACACTTAAACGCGCAGCCACATGTCCACGCTACACACACGAAATTTTATTCACGACTCACACCTACTTGACATTCGCGTTTTCCCTCATCAACACTGACGGCAGGAATGCAGCCGTGTTGGGGTAGAATTATTCACCAGACCCTTCCTTCCCTCCCCTTTCTCGTCCCGCCCATACAGGAAGGGTCTAGGAACCAAACTATATGCTGTGAAAGTGTTAGGACTATCATGTTGTACTGCGCATACATGTACATGTAGCCCTCAATATATATTGTGTTGTACTGTGCATAGCCTGTCTCTAATTGATGTTTCTGTTGTATGTTTATTTATCACATACAGCTGCTGGTGCTATACAGTGAAAATTATCACGTAATGTATGCCTATCTTGAGACCTTCACGGTTGTAAGTTTGTTGTGGATGTCTTCTGCTGATTCTACTCACTGAAGATTCTACAGACCTCGTATTCGTCATGTTCTTTCATAATAACCCCATCACATCTAACGTCATGATGCCATTCATTCTCCATATTCAAATTCTTGGGATATCTTGCAGTCCCCTCTATCCCAGCCCAGTCGAAGTCCAGTATACGAACAGTGTCACCAACCACTAGAATATTCTGGGGACGCAGATCTCCATGTACATACCCATTGGAATGTAAAACAGCAATAGCATTGCTCAGACTTGCCTGCACTTGTGGGTCTACTGGTGTTTGTATCCTTTTCCCCACTACTTTCTCCATGATGATAGCATACCACCTACCATCGAGTAGTTCACACGAATACAATGTCGGTGCTAGTTGTTGCTCAGCAAGACATTTATGGGCATCTTCCCCATACCGGAATCGCACAAACTTAACAACAACTTCTGAAACTCCATCAGGATTATGAAGTTTGGCTTCATATAACCACACTGCTCCCATCTTCTTCCCGTACTCAAGTGTGCCGGCAGAACATTTTTGGAAGTATGGCCCTTTGTGGTTGATCTGTCTCAGACTAAGTGGAGTATTCGCATAATACGTCCCTAGTTCAAGTATAGTTTCCTTCAAAGCAAAGAAAATACGGGCCAACTTCGCAATACCACAAAGAGGATCACGTGGCAGAAACAGGAAGGATGCTGGAGAACATAGTGGATCAACGCATATCTCACCTCCATTCCAAACTGCCCCAAACACTTGGAAATAGTGACATCCTACTAAAGACACTAGCAGCATTGGTGCACGTTGGCCCTTATAAGGTGCTTGGAGATGGACAAAGTATCCAATATTCTGGTTATACGGATCTGACGTAATACCAACAAATTCATTTTTGAATTCTATGTTACCTACTCGGAACGTGTCGCTACCTACAGCCACTTCCACTGTACAATAAGATTTGGCACGGCCCTCAATGACCTCCTTGAAATGGACAATGCGAGGAAAGAGCTTCTCCACTTCTGTAAGAAACACATCTTTCCGCTTGGACTCGGATGCGAAGTGCCCACTCATTTCCTGTGACACACACCCTGCAACTTGATAGTACAATGACTCGATCTCTTCCTCACCCTCAACTATGTCTATGAATTTCCCGAAAGCCTTCACTTGGAGGCTTACGTGTAAACCATAGCCTCCTACACGGTGGTCGTTCACTCCCCGCAGTGCTGAATGACCTGGCGTCTTCCCAACTTCTGAGGGACTTGGAAAGTTTTTCTCTAAGCAACTGCGTTTGGTGGAGGCATTGTAGACTAGTTCTTTTATAGCAGCTTGCAGGTTTTTGAACTCTTCATCCCCTTGGCATAGCTGTTTCAGCAGTATCTCATGGGTCCCACCCATAAGTGCTTTCAGAAGTACATGATCGACATCAGAAATCATTCTAGAAAAACAATATATCATAGTTAAGCACAAAACCATGCGTGCATATTAGTAGTAAGGCCACACCAATTTAATTTTGTTACTCGGCAAAAAATCCAAGTAAAATTACCTTTGATTTGCTAGTCTCGTTGTGAAGCAGAATGCTATATTCTCTGTGTACCGCCAGTATTTCTAAGTCTGTACAGTTCCGCTAGCCAGCATGTTCTTCCTCTACTGAAAGGAGTTTTTGCGAGCTCTATAGTCTCCACACAAATATGTATGGCACATGAGACTAATCTAAAAGGTCTTAAGCAACATAAAACTAGGTGTACACTCAGTGCAGTTTAGTGCCTCACACAAGCCTGTTAAGTTTACTTAACATTCTGTCTCTGGTGTCTCTTGGGAGAGCCCTCGAGGACCTTGGGGGTCACTTGTACCCAGTCTTGCTGTACTTTAGTCCCATATAAATTCGACTGCTGAGTGCATAGCGTGACTGACATAGATAGATACATTCTACAGCACAAATTATATGAGAATGAACTGCATGATTAGATGCCTCGCGCTAAGGCGCTCGGCAATGAAATTGGCATGACCTAATCACTCACGTTTGTACGATTGGACTGTCTTGTGGTACACCAGCCTTCGTAAACACCATTTCCCACGTATAGTGTGAGAAATCCATCTCGGAAAGTGCTATAGCTATAATCAGAAGCAGAAACACAGACACATATTATACACGTAACAATCAACACAAACGCTCATTCACTGCCACTTACATGGTCTTTTCCTGGACGTCATCTCAAACTTGTCAGGACGGCGAACGGTTCTGGAGCTAGCTGGAGACACAGGTACGTGACGTTTGTAGTGGTCTCGCACGTGCACGTGCTCACCTAGGCTTTATACGTCTGAGGACGAGACTATTGGTACGAACCGCAACCGTACCGTATTACGTTTATCAGAGAGTCGATAGACTCTCTATGTAGGGATGGCGCCGATGCGCAAATTTTTATATAACTTCACCACAAACACGCTAAAAGCTTATTTAAGCGCCCAGGCTTCCTCTTTGAGTGCCTTTGTGATCAGCAAGACTCATACAAGTGGCCAAAAGCCACGCGGAAGACAGCTAAACACAAAAGTGTGCGCTAGCAAAAGTGCCATTTTTCGTATTCTTCTTTCTTTCTTTCTTTGTTCCGACCACTTTGTAAATTATGATAACTCGAAAACGGCTCAAGTACTCACCTTGATTTTAGTACGAAACAGATGCTCATCACAGCGCTCAGCTTCCCAACCACTCAGCGTCTTCATAGCTTCAAATTCACCCTGGTCAACAAAAGCCATTCACAACACTCTGAAGCTGCTGTCCGTTGCGAAGGACGCCATTTGCTAATTTGGTACGCATGCGCACACGAAGTCTCGTTCCCAGACCGAAGACCACGGTCATCGGTCTGGAAGCGAGAGTACACAAGCGAGCGGGCGGGCATGGTAGCCTCGTTCCCAGGCCGTTCCCGCCTCCAGTTTTTGATCGCTTCCAGTATAAAAACGGGATCCACTTTGTTCACCGCGCTTCATGCCCGACGACGTCATACTGACGTGAGACATCGACAATGCAGGTCATGCGCCAGGAGAGCACAACAAATGATGTCCACCACATTTACAAAGAAGAAAAAAAAAAAGAAGGAAAGGATTCCATTCCCTGGCCCTAGCCCTAACCCTAACCCTAACTGTAACACTAAGCCCTAACCATTCGGCTACGAAGCACTGCTGACGAATCCCTGCACTGCACCGCCGCCTAATGTGTACCGCGCTAATGCACCTACCAATATTATTACCGCTACAGCTAGCGCTACATGTACAGGGCAGACGACAGACGTCAGCATGATGTCATCGGGCATGAAGCGCGGTGAACAAAGTAAATACCGTATAAAAACGGAGGCCGCTCGAGGGGGAAGGCCTGGGAGAAAGAGTCACGTGCGTGACGTCAGGTAGACGTGAGGGGGGCGGTGCCCGATCGTTGTAATTCACAAACTTTGCGTTGATCAGCCTCGAGTCTACCATACAACGAGCTGTATTGATGCTGTCTTTCGAATGTTACAGTCTCAAGTTATTGGAGAAGATATTACAAGAAGGATCTCGAGATTCTTCGTCGGGCACCGCCCCCCTCACATCTACCCGTACCCTCACATCTACCCGTACCCTCACATCTACCTGACGTCACGCACGTGACTCTTTCTCCCAGGCCTTCCACCTCCGTTTTTATACTGGAAGCGATCAAAAACTGGAGGCGGGAACGGCCTGGGAACGAGGCTACGGGCATGGTTGGCACGGTTTTTTCCCCCCGCGGCATTGGGCAAGGCTTATGAACACCACGTAGGTAAGGCGCTGCATTCAGCTGCCTACCTGTAGCTACACCAAAACTAGCCTACTCACAGCTTCAGTGAACTGTAAAGCTAGGATGGTCTGTTGTCAGTATGATAGTTTTCTGTGCTGCAGCTGGTCAGTCGTCATGTGATTGACAACTGAATCATGAAATGGTTTTCACAAAGTTTGGTACGGAGAGTGGTTAGCCCTTCATCAGGTTCTAGCTGGCTATATTGCACATAATTATTGCACTTTTCTCCAGGGAGGGCAGATGTCACACTGGAATCACTACTAAACTGTCAACGCTGCTTCAAGTTCTGGTGTTGTGGTTACACTTGAAATATTCTTCTTAGGCTTAGGTCTAACTGTAACTGAGATTAACATCATAAAAAGTACAGAAACAAGACTTAAAAAACATTAAAAATGTAAAAAGATGTAGGGATGGCATGCCAAAAAGTATGCAAACAAGGTAGAGATGATGCATGAAAGCAAAGGTCTACATATTGGCAAAGCCCCATCCCTAAATCTTTTTCATACTGCAGTTAGACAGCGTGCTCGAGAGCTGAATCTGCACCCATCCATGCAGTTATTAACGCTGTGCATGAGTGCTTGAGTTTTACACACTGATTACTATGACCAGTCTGCAGCCCACTCGAGCTCACTGTCTAGGTTATACCAGAGGCATATAACAAGGGTACCACTGTCACTACAAGTAGTATGTTAGCAATAAAACTACTAACCTTGGTAGCCACCTACAATATTAGCCTCGTTCCCAGGCCATGTGGGAGGAGCTAGAAAGTGCATGGCCTGAGAATGAGGCTACAGCCATGAACTGCTAGTAAAGACTGTCTAACTGGAGTGTGAAAAAGATGTAGGGATGGGGCTTTGCCAATATGTAGACCTTTGCTTTCATGCATCATCTCTACCTTGTTTGCATACTTTTTGGCATGCCATCCCTACATCTTTTTACATTTTTAATGTTTTTTAAGTATTTTACACAGAAGCGGAAGAGGAGGCTTTTTGGTGCTCTTCTTTGGACTCATTATAGCTACCAGGGCCTAGGACCTTTGCAGAGCCATGCACAGCTGCCCTATAATAAGGAGATGGTGTTTTTACATTACTAGTTCAATTAGTTATAACGTACTGGTTTGTCCAGAACACTGGTTTTCATCAAAGCAGCTATCTCCCTCAAAGGCTCTCCATCCGTAGTTCCGACCTCCTTCAATGATATCAATCTCCTCATATCTACTCTGCCCCACATCTCCACAGAATACCCTCCCTGCTCCTTCTCCTGTCTGCCTGTCTCCTCTGTCAATAGAACACCGCCAAGGGTTTCGCAGACCATAAGCCCAGATTTCAGGACGTACATTTGAGTAGCCAACAAAAGGATTAGTGGGAGGTACAGCATACTCCTTTCCGAGGTCCTTCTTATCCACATCTATTCTTAGAACTGATCCCAGCATAGTTGACCTAATAAGGAAATAAACTGGTATGCTCTACATGGCTGGCTATAACCCCACATGGTGGAGTTATACCTACCTGTCTTGGCCATTACCAATGCTGCCAAATCTGTCCCCTGCACCCCCACCATCCCCCAGAAAAACAAGAAGATACCCATCTTTAAAGAGTAGCTGCCCTCCGTTGTGGTTTGAGCGAGGCTGAGAAACAGTCAGAATTATTCTTTCTGAGCTTGCATTTGCTTTGTCAGGATTGAGGTCTTGTAAGTGAAATTCAGAAATTCGGCTCTCATGATCGTTCCTCCTCGATCGGCCAGAGTAATACACAAAAAAACGTCCGTTTTGCTCAAACCCTGGGTGGAATGCGACCCCAAGTAGTCCCCGCTCATCTCCCCTACGATCTAGGAGTACACGATCGGTGATATCCAAAAAAGGCTCAGAAAGCAGAGTGTTGTTTGCCAGCAACACACGTATCTGGCCTATTTGCTCAATGATGTACAGTCTTCCACTCCCATCTCCAGCGTGCACAGCTGCAAGGGGATTCCGAAGTCCCGTTGCAACTGGCAAGGCACAGACACAGCCCAGATCCCCTTCACTTTCGTTGTCAAATCCCGGCAACTGGGGTCCATCGAGAACTCTTGGGTAACAGTAGGGCGATTCCTCGGGAATTTGTTCGGCGCAGAAACTCTTGGAGTAGTTGAGCAGTAGCTCAGGAGTGGGGTCCTCGACAAAGCCGAAATCCTGCGCGTGTAGTCTAAACATGCGTATTAGAGCTGGGTGGCATTTCTGGAAAGCTTCTTCACAGTAGCTCCTGCAAAGTGTCGGAAAGCGCCTCTCAATTCCGCCGCCCTCCGTGTCGAAAATATGTGCGGCGTACGGCGAGCACTTCAAACAGCTCACATTGCGCAAGTAAGGTTCGCATTGTTCATATGGTCGGGACGGAGAGAGCAGCGTGAGATTGCGGACAAATTCAACCCTATCCTGTGCACGTCGATCAAGCTCTCGAGTGCAGCAGCCGAAATCCTCGTAATTCTCACAGTAAGTTACTCGATTGTCCTCGAAAGGCGGCTGAAAATCAAGACACTGAGGGTGAGGCGCAGAGAAGGGCAACAGGATTAACACTAACCCAATGAATAACGGGCCAACCAACATGGTTAACCCGGCCGACTGCTCTCAAACAGCACAAACTGAATTGGGGCATCACCTTAGATGTGTGCATATCATTAAATTCATCTGCCAAAAGTCTCTATAATTATGTCGGGATGGCATGCCAAAAAGTATGCAACCAGTGTGGACATGAAAGCCAAGATCAACAAGGTCCACAATTATTACTTGTATAAGTTGTACCTGGCTAGGGTTATGGCCAAGCCCAGGGCAGTGGTCATTGGTAAGGTGTGGCTAGTCACTGTCCAACATTCCGAGTTCCAGGGGAAGACTGGTCTGTTCTTCATGTAGTCTGTCCTCTGCTTACCCGAGAGGGGTATGGGGGAATACTTCATGTAGTCTGTCCTCTGGTTACCCCAAGAGGGTTGCCAGGGGTAGACCAGTCTGTCCTCTGTTGTACGTACTTAGTTATAGTTTGAGAATTACCACTTTTTGTATACACCATATCAACTTAAATGTGGAAACACTTAAAAAAGCACCCACCCCCTCTTTGGCAGGCTTGTAAGGTGCTCTGCCCATGAGCGCTCTTTTGCGAGACTACGGTAGCTATTAGTCTCGTTCCCAATCCTCCAACACACACAGCTATATCATTGTAGTGAAAGATGATAGCTGTGGTGGAGGACTGGGATTAGATATAAATAGGAGATCTCAGTTGAAGTGGTGGGAAAAGCCAGCATGAGGGAGAAGCTGGTTTTGGTCAAAGCCATGTATTCTCCCCTCAATCACTGTCTAGTTATGCAGTTGTGAGCATTGATTTCAGCTACAAGCCATCATTTCTGAAGCAGCTGCCAGTACGATGCAAACACTAACAGGGGCTCCAGGGGAAGACTTGGTATCATCATAAATTGTGTAGGATGTTTCTTGCATGAAGCAAATTCTCAGTAAAGAAGATCCAGAATGGATTCCAAATAATTATACACTTCTCTACCATGCATCTCTTTCTCTATATATCAGAGAGTCGGTAGACTCTCTATGTAGGGATGGCGCGGACACACAATATGCAAAGTATTGTGAAAACATGTAGGGATGGATGAGGCTTTGTATATTTACCATGGCTTTTATATCCTCCCTTGTTTGTGTACTTTTTGGCATGCCATCCTTACATCTCTTAATGATTTTTTCTTTCTTGTCTAATATGTACTTCCTTGCCCTCTTATTTATATATAAATAATTCACTGTAGTTTGAGGCATGTTTCATAATCATTGGTAGGCTGCTTGATTAATTAAATGATTAATTTGATATCACTACTCAGGTTTAGTTGCATACATGCTAATACAAAAATAGATTGGCATGAGTTTCTGGAGTGGCTGTTGTTCAGTTGACATCATCAAGAGCCAATAGAAACTGTTTTGACGTTTCTTCTGCATCGGACAGGAAGCTCTCGCCTGTGATGTAGCAGCATAAAACAATGTCAATATATCACCTCTTTTTGCCCAGATAATTTTTGTCCAAACCAAATAAAAAATAATCAGACATGAGGATTTGATTGACTGGTTCCACTTCACTTGTAGCTCCATGCAGTCCTACTAGATATGTACATATTGTCTTGTTTCCACAACTAGTAAACTGTGAGCAGTCGAAAGTGTTCGGCCTTGCCATGTAGACTACAGCCTGGTCATGGATGGCAAGACCAGGACATCTTTCTACTTGTATTGTAAGTCATGAAAGGCTGGGTGGGGACTTGGGAACTGAAGACTTCACAGTCATGCAGCATTGACCTTGACAGTGGTGTAGCCAGGAGACCCAAGTTACCTAGGTACGGCACCAAAGGGCACGTCTCTCGACATGAGTGACAAGTAGCCTCGTTCCCAGGGGAGGAGAGAGCCTGGGAATGAGGCTAGGTGACAATTTGGACTATGTATTGTCCCGAATCGCACTCAGAGTGCCTAATGTCTGACACAGTCTGTCAGTTTCGTTGATGTGGGTGTAGGCAGGAATACTTTACTGTTCAATGCTGCTGTTAAAACCTGGCAAAGTGGCTACATTATGCTAGCTGAGTAGTATGGACGACGGTCACTAGTCTATGAGCTGAATTGAGTGTGCAGTGGAGTGGTTGCCTGGATCCACATGTGACCGGCAGCCCAGGTTTGGGTACGCCACCAGACAGTGACTAGCCTCGTTCCCAGGCTCTCCCCTCGCCCTGACGAAAAGGCGAGGGGAGAGCCTGGGAACGAGGCTAGACATTGACAAGGTACACATGAAAGTTGCTCATAAAAAGAAAATACAAAATACATTCTTTCAACAAAGACAAAATACATTTAAAAAAAAAAAAACAGCTGAACATGCAGCTCCCTGGAGAGAAACAATATTTCGTCTTTAGACTGCCATCTTATATAACACCACAGATATTTGAAACATATTTTTACATGCATGATTGTTTGTATTCTGTGTGGTCTCAAGCAAAGGAGGAACAATAGAAAGTGTTTTGATGTTGCTTGCACATCTGAAAGGAGCTTCACGTCTGTGTGTTTTGCAAAAGTAAAAGTGTAATATCAGATCGGAAAGATTAAATGCATTTTGCATGAGCTCTAAATAGTGATCTAATTAGCTGAAAACAACCTGCATCATTCTATGCACGGTGCACTACAATTATTAGCTAGTTAGTTATGAGGACAAAGTATTTTACTGAGCAGTGTTCTACATGCAGGTTTCATGGTGTCAGTATGATCCACCACTGTTCTTCCAACTATCTCCTTATGATTGGCAACTGAATTTAGTTGTCATAAAACTTTGACTTGAATAAAGAACAGGTCACTCAGTATCTGGTATGAGGACTGACTGACCTTGCGGGGTCGATAATCTGGTATACCACACCCTCGGGGCTGGTGGGAGAGGCAAAAGCAGTCGTGAGGATGTACAGCTCTCCGTCTTCATCCTCCCCAAATGATAGAATGTTTTTCACCCTCTGTGTTCCCACCAACTCCCAGTGCACACACTATCATCACCCATACATAGCTCTTGTTGCTTCCACTCTCCTGAAGTTTTGTTCTCCCAAAGAACAAACAGCTTGCTAAAAAAAGGTTACCAAAATTGAACCACAAATTGCCATGTGCAGAGTGAAGATGTGACAACATACCCACTTCCATAGTCTCCAAATATGTACAGTCCTCTGAGGTTGGGAAAGTGGCATCCTCTGTACACATAACCACCAGTCACAGACACTCCTTCATCACGACCATATATAGAGATTGGTGTTGACGCATTCCTTACTGTGGGACAAACATTGATAGCAACAGGGATTTAACTTTGTAAGGGGAATGGTCTCAGTTCATAACATCTGTGTGGCTTGCAAGCGCTACATACAGAACGTACGAGTTAAACACTGGCTTCCATCAAAGCAGCTATTTCCTTCAAAGGCCCTCCATTCGTAGTTCCGACCTCCTTCAATGATATCAATCTCCTCATACCTGTCCTGCCCCACATCTCCACAGAATATCCTCCCTGCTCCTTCTCCTGTCTGTCTGTCTCCTCTGTCGACAGAACAACGCCAAGGGTTTCGCAGACCATAGGCCCAGATTTCAGGACGTACATTTGAGTAGCCAACAAAAGGATTAGTGGGAGGTACAGCATACTCCTTTCCAGGGTCCTTCTTATCCACATCTATTCTTAGAACTGATCCCAGCATAGTTGACCTAATAAGGAAATAAACTGGTATACTCTACATAGTTGGTTAAACCAGTATGGTGCAGTTGCACTTATACCTGTCTTGGCCATTACCAATGCTGCCAAATCTGTCCCCTGCACCCCCACCATCCCCCAGAAAAACAAAAAGATATCCATCTTTAAAGAGTAGCTGCCCTCCATTGTGGTTTGAGTGAGGCTGAGAGACAGTCAGAATTATTCTTTCTGAGCTTGCATTTGCTTTGTGAGGATTGAGATCTTGCAAGTGAAATTCAGAAATTCGACTCTCGTGATTGTTCCTCACCGAGGCAGAGTAGTAGACAAAAAAGCGTCCATTCTCTTCAAACTCAGGGTGGAATGCGAGTCCAAGTAGTCCTCGTTCATCTCCCCTGCGAGTTGACGTGAGTACACGATCAGTGATATCCAAAAAAGGCTCAGAAAGCAGGGTGTTGTTTGCCAGCAACACACGTATCTGGTCTATTTGCTCCACAATATACAGTCTCCCACTCCCATCTCCAGCGTGCACAGCTGCAAGAGGATTCCGAAGTCCCGTTGCAACTGGCAAGGCACAGACACAGCCCAGATTCCCTTCACTTTCGGTGTCAAATCCCGGCAACTGGGGTCCATCGAGAACTCTTGGGTAACAGTAGGGCGATTCCTCGGGAATTTGTTCGGTGCAGAAACTCTTGGAGTAGTTGAGCAGTAGCTCAGGAGTGGGGTCCTCGACAAAGCCGAAATCCTGCGCGTGTAGTCTAAACATGCGTATTAGAGCTGGGTGGCATTTCTGGAAAGCTTCTTCACAGTAGCTCCTGCAAAGTGTCGGAAAGCGCCTCTCTGCGCTGCCGTCTTCTGCCTCGAAAATATGCGCGGCGTACGGCGAGCACTTCAAACAGCTCACATTGCGCAAGTAAGACTCGCATTGTTCATATGGTCGAGAGGGAGGGAGCTGCATAAGATTGCGGACAAATTCAACCCTATCCTGTGCACGCCGATCTAGCTCTCGAGTGCAGCAGCCGAAATCCCTGTATTCCTGACAGTAAGTTACTCGATTGTCCTCAAAAGGCGGCTGAAAATCTAGACACTGAGGGTGAGGCGTAGAGAAGGGCAACAGGATTAACACTAACCCAATCAATAAAGGACGACTCGACTTCATCTTGACGAGTGAGAGTCTGACTACTTGACGACCCTGGCCAGCCGATCCATCTATGGTTGTGTTTATGAGGGGGTGTGTCCACTTGAACTTTGAACTGTAACTGGAGAAGGAGTGACGTATTTACAAAAGTCTAGGACTTTGCATGCATGGTTCATATGGCTGCAGGTGATCTTCTCTACAGAAAACTGCTGGCAGCCACGAGATTTTTTTCTAAGGGATGGGGGCCCGTGAGCACTTATGAAAAGTAAGGTTGGAGCCACCGACTACATCATTGAGAACTGTTTTGTAGCTGAGATTAATCGTGGGGCTGTCTGTACCCTACCTACATGCTCTTGTCTTGCATCGTTCTCCACCCTCCTCTGATCTAGGCTGCTGAAGATCAATCCAGCCATGGTTGACAGGTCTCAGTGTGCAGCGCTCTTGGCTGACCATCTTCATCCCGTCCAAGTTAAAAAGGTGAGTAATAGTCGAGGCATGTTGATAGTTTGCCTCTGTACTGGTAATCCAAAAATTGGCTCCTTTACAAGATTTCTGTCTTTTCAGGAAGTAGCCTCATTCCACCTCATAAAACACTCTATATACACACATATAACCATCCATAACCACCTATAACCATCTATAACATCCTATAACCATGTATAACCATCTATAACATCCTATAACCATGTATAACCATCTATAACATCCTATAACCACGTATAACCATCTATAACATCCTATAACCACGTATAACCATCTATATACTCCACTTCACCCTTGTTTCTGTGGTAACAGGTGGGTATTATTTTCCATATACTGACAGGAAGTTGTAGATTCTGTAGATTCTGTTCCATATACCACAGGAAGTTGTAAAATGATGTTTCCTATAAGCTACCTTGTTTAGAGTGTAAATTACTTTACATGTTTACTAATAACATACCTTGTTTACAGTGAAAACTACCATGTGTATTTACTAATAACAACAAGGACCAATCAGAGTGGAGAATATAACAGATAAACCACAGTAGACAGGGATTTATGGTCCATAAACAACCCTTGCCCTCGGGCTGCGCCCTTGGGCTCGGGTGGTTTATGGACCATAAATCCCTGTCTACTGTGGTTTATCTATAACATAACATCCTATAACCACGTATAACCATCTATAACATCCTATAACCACGTATAACCATCTATAACATCCTATAACCATCTATAACCATGTATAACCATCTATAACATCCTATAACCACGTATAACCATCTATAACATCCTATAACCATGTATAACCATCTATAACATCCTATAACCACGTATAACCATCTATAACATCCTATAACCACGTATAACCATCTATAACATCCTATAACCACGTATAACCATCTATAACATCCTATAACCACGTATAACCATCTATAACATCCTATAACCATCTATAACCATGTATAACCATCTATAACATCCTATAACCACGTATAACCATCTATAACATCCTATAAGCATGTATAACCATCTATAATACTATAGCTAGTGTAGCTACAATATAAAATGCATATATAAAAAGTGTAGTATTATTTTGAAATACTACACTTATTGACCAATCAGATTAGTATTACACTTTTTTGACAGTAAAGTATCAAAAAAGTGTAATACTAATCTGATTGGTCAATGCGAAGCGACGCATACGTGGTTGCTACAGGAACGCTGCGGGGACGCAGCCGTTAATTTTTCCATAGATACTATACACTTCCGGAAGTGTATAGTATCTATGATTTTTCAAATTTGGGTGGAGCAGAAGGCGGAGCTCTCTTTTTCGGACTACAATGCGAATAGCTGCATGCTGTAACAGCGCTTTACTGTTAGCAGAAAAGTAGAATTATCAAGCGAAAGTGTTTCAGAAGTCGTGTCGACGTTGAAGAGTATAGGCAGTAGCGAAAACGGCCCTGATGAGTGTGTTTGCAAAACTACGGAAGCTCGGCACGGGTTGGCATGCGCTGTATGGTTGCCGCGTTCGGCTTGTGCTTGCGTGTTTAGCCTCATATTCGGGTTTTATCGCCACAGCGTTTGCTGCTTGCGGTACCACGAAGGTTATTAGGTGCTACAGACGGCAAACGCTAGCGTGAGAAAGCTTGGTTACGAGGCTAATAACTTTCGAGTGTCTTGTCACGGAAGCTCAGTAGCAGTGCATGGCTTCTAGGGACCGTTTTGATGGCAGCTGAATGTGGATTATAAAGCTATAGTTGGGGCGAGCCTGAGCGAGCCCCACACTAGCAGGACTGCATTGCGCACGTGTGTGTGTATGCTTGTTTGTTTGTTTGCCCGCGGCCATATACCGTAAATTTTAAATGAGCGCATTCCAATATTTCACGAAGATCGTCGCGCGTCTCGTGCATGAAGCATGTGAAAACCCCGCACAATGGAGGGCTACTGCCGTAGTGCAGCGTCGGCGACCCGGAGCGAAGACGACTGAAGTTGAAGCACGCGTGGCAACTTCTGGTTTGTGCTTCTACTGACCATAAACGGCCAGCCGTTCACAAGCGGTACAAATAATTTGACGGTAGTTGAGGGCGCTTCAGGTAAGGGCCATGTACAAACGGGACTCATAAAGGCCAGAAATTCAGCTCACGATTTCAGTGTGAAGCTTAGTCCATGAGTGTGTAGCCACATTAGCTGCTCTGGCTGGAGAAATGACTGGCATGTGACATCTTTGTAAAGTCCTTGGCTACTTATGCGTTATCAAGTTTGGCTTAACGGTAGTGACAAACCCTGCGCTGTGTGCAACGACAAATTAGTAAACCAGCAGTGTGCTACTCCCTCAGGCTCGCCCCAAGATGATGAATCATCTCACTAGTATTAATACGTGATAGCATGGCTTGCTGTGGTATTTGGGATTAATAGCACTCGTAATGCAGTAAATTGTACTCGGCTACGCCTCGTACAATTATTTCTGCATTACTCGTGCTATTAATCCCAAATACCACAGCAAACCATGCTATTACATATACTAACCATCTATAACATCCTATAACCACGTATAACCATCTATAATATCCTATAACCACGTATAACCACGTATAACCATCTATAACCACCTATAACCACGTATAACCATCTATAACATCCTATAACCACGTATAGACCTTATGCAATACCTCACGTAATTAAACGTGAAACGGACAGTGGACGGAATCCGGATACTACGCCGCCATTTTGAGTGGCAAGGAAGACCGCGGTCTATGGAGCTTAAGTACAGCGAAGCACTTTGCGAGCTCGCTGCGTCAACGAGGCATGCAGGTAAGCTTATTCGCTTCGGTGAGCGTTAGGTCCTGTTGAGGCCTTGTACATTCTCGGTGTTAATGTAAAATCACTTCCTGCGCTGGTGAGAAAAGAGCTCGCAAACTGCTTTGCTGTACTTAAGCTCCATAGACCGCGGTCATTTTTGCCACTCAAAATGGCGGCGTAGTATCCGGATTTCCGTCCACTATCCGTTTCACGTTTGTTTACGTGAGATGATGACGTCAAATGCATAAGGTCTATAACCATCTATAACCATCTATAACATCCTATAACCACATATAACCATCTATAATATCCTATAACCACGTATAACCACGTATAACCATCTATAACCACCTATAACCACGTATAACCATCTATAACATCCTATAACCATCTATAACCACATATAACCATCTATAACATCCTATAACCATGCACAACCACATATAACCACATATAACCATCCATAACCATCCATAACATGGTACACAACCACATATACACTTGCAAAACCACCATGACAATCTCTTTTCTCTATCTCATAGGAGAAGATACCAGATGATGGCTAGCAATAACCATTTCCTTCCCAATAACATGTTATAAGACATTTTATAAAAATCTATCCATCCCTATTTTGAGCCTGGTCTAAATATTCCCCAAGAGAATTCTGTGCAGCATTTTGGATTGACCAGATTTTGCTCTAACATAAATGTTTCTAAGAAGTTCAAAGGGTGGATTTGAAACCTTGACCTGAGGTTCAGATTATGTTTTCAGGGAAGGTGAAAGTGTTATTAAGGATCTTGAGGATTTTATAGTCTGCGATCATGAGTGGTAGGAGGGTTAAGAGCATGAAGTTGGTCACTGTAAGATGCAGACCAATTCTTGGTGCGGATTTTTGATTTTGCATGCAAGTCTTTGTACAGACTCAAGTTTTTTTCAGCATGTCTTTTTGGAGATGTGGGTCCCACACAACATGGCAATATTCAAGCAGGGGGCAAACCAAGGTGCATGGTATACAATTTCGTTAGTATTGAAGAGTTCACATTTCTGTACAATTCCTGTAGGGTGCATGCTTTTGGATGTAACCATACATTTAGTAATACCGAGGCAATTTCGCTATAGAGGAACAAGAACTATATACATACTGTGGCTACACAAAATTTAAGTAGTATATGTACTACTTGCTATACGAGAGCAAGAGCGCATGATGATGTCATTTTTATGCAATGAAAATGATGTCATCATGTGCTCTTGACTAGAGAGAATAGCTGAGTGAACAGCTGCAGTACCACTGATACTTAACCAGTGAGCTCGCACTCTCCGTGGTACCACTCTCCGTGGTCACACTCTGCGTGCTCATCGGAGGGTCAACAGAAAGTGTTTTGATGTTGCTTGTGCATCTAAAAGGAGCCTCACGTCTGTGGGTTAGAAATTTCAAAGTGAATGTATCTAGGTATAAACCAAATAGGAATACAAGCACAAGGCCTAAATCCATGGAAGCATTTTGCTACTTGCAACTGAATCTTAGTTTTTGTCAAAAATGGGCTATAATCTGGTATGAGGGCTGACCTAGCGGGATCGATAATCTGGTACACCACACCCTGGGGGCTAGTGGGAGAGGCAAAAGCAGTCGCAAGGATGTACAGCTCTCCATCTTCATCCTCCCCGAATGATAGAATGTTTTTCACCCTCTGTGTTCCCACCAATTCCCCAGTGCACACACTATCACCACCCATACGTAGCTCTTGTTGCTGCCATTCCCCTGAAGTTTTGTTCTCCCGAAGAACAAACAGCTTGCTAAGGATAAACAGAGTGTCAAAGAGACAGTGAATCACTTAGTCAGTGTATAGTGAACTTCCTGGATACCAGTTTACACTCTATACTTTAGATAGCTACCATGTTGATGGACAGACTTTCAGAGACAGAGACAGACTTGCAAAATACTTTAAAGGATATGAAGCCATGTTTATAGATTGTTGTGTCACCCTATAATTCCAAGCTTAAGAGTATAGGCTCATACTTGTTTCTGAGTACGTAACCCAGCTGCCTACGTGGCAACAGAGGAGCATTCATAAGAGGGTTAGTATACAGTGCCAATTATCAACTGCCTAACATTTTTACTATCAACCAGCAACAAGATCCTGAACTGTTAGCTTGAAAGGAGTTTAACACCACCATGCATCCCACACCATATTGTTACACTAGCACCTTATATCATCCAGAGCAGTGTCGGACAAATACAAGCCTGACTCATGCAAAAGTAGCATGCCATACAGTTACTAACACTGTTCAAACAACTGTATTAATGATTGAAGCTATTGAACAGCTAACAAGAACATGGCAGATTTGGCAGGATGGAGCTCCACCTGGCGTTACTGAACCTCAGAGCTTCTGCCAAGACTGCTCTGGTGGTGTAGATGAACAGCAGCTCCAATCAATGCCATTCTTTCACAAATCAGAAGCAAATACCCGTCTTGCAAGTAAACTCATTCAACAGCACAAAACTGTCTTGCTGACTGCACAATGCATTGACTGGAAGTTAAAAGGCCGTTCACATCTACACATTCGTGTAAAACTACCCAATATTCCTGTGAAGTTTTTTTTATTTGGTACTGGTCGATAATCTGCACCATATGCAAAGCAATCTGCAACATACCCACTTCCATAGTCTCCAAATATGTACAGTCCTCTGAGGTTGGGAAAGTGGCATCCTCTGTACACATAACCACCAGTCACAGACACTCCCACATCATGCCCATATACACTGATGGGCCTCGTTGTGTTCCTTGCTGTGGCACAAATATTGATAAGAACATGCACTGTTGAAATTGGAATCCCCCTTGCGCGTATTATAGTAGCAAAAATCATGCCTAGAAGACTGCTACATGTAACATATGTGATTTTTGAGAAACTTAGGTAGGTTGTTTAAAGAACCACTGGTTGCAGATCAGTGAAGGTAGTGGTATTATGACATTTCAAGGCCATGCAGGTGGTGTGCCATGTGATACATGTAGTCTGTAACTTCTAAGCTGCCACTCTCACCTAGTCTCATCTCCAGACCAAAATTTTTTTGTGCATGCCTTGCAGCCTCGTTGAAAAATAGGTCTGGACACTTTCACTAGGAAGCTGGGGCCAGTTGACATCAGTGTTGTTTTTAGTTAACTATAACTTTAACTAAATACATTTTAGTATGGCCTTTTTAAAATTTAGTTAACCAAAACTACAACTAACTAAAAATTTTTGCTAAGCTGGGAACTATAACTAAATAACTATACTAAAACAGAAAACAGCCCATTTTCACTGATAACTGTAACTAAACACCTTTTAGTAAGGGTTTTAGTGTTTTAGTAATTGAAACTATAACTAAAAAATTTTGTACAACCGGGAAACTATAACTAAACTAGTATTTTCTAAATCCAAAAACTATAACTAAATTAAAAGCACAAACCCTATACTAAAACAACACTGGTTGACATATGATGGTCAGTAATAATATTGTAAGTGTTAATTGATTAGTTACTAGTATAGCATAAGCCTTGGGCCCCAAAAATCTAGTAGCTGGCTAGCTATGATGACATAGAACGTTTTGGGGACAAGACTAGCCTCGTTCCCAGGCCTCCACCGTTTTTGTCCTTCGGTTTGCATTCAGTAGCAGAGAGTCGAATACTTATAAGTTTATTGTACGACACTTAAACGCGCAGCCACATGTCCATGCTACACACACGAAATTTTTTATTCACGACTCACACCTACTTGACATTCGCGTTTTCCCTCATCAACACTGACGGCAGGAATGCAGCCGCGTTGGGGTAGAATTATTCACCAGACCCTTCCTTCCCTCCCCTTTCTCGCCCCGCCCATACAGGAAGGGTCTAGGAACCAAACTATATGCTGTGAAAGTGTTAGGACTATCATGTTGTACTGCGCATACATGTACATGTAGCCCTCAATATATATTGTGTTGTACTATGCATAGCCTGTCTCTAATTGATGTTTCTGTTGTATGTTTATTTATCACATGCAGCTGCTGGTGCTATACAGTGAAAATTATCACGTAATGTATGCCTATCTTGAGACCTTCACGGTTGCAAGTTTGTTGTGGATGTTTTCTGCTGATTCTACTCACTGAAGATTCTACGGACCTCGTATTCGTCATGTTCTTTCATAATAACCCCATCACATCTAACGTCATGATGCCATTCATTCTCCATATTCAACTCCTTGGGATATCTTGCACTCCCCTCTATCCCAGCCCAGTCGAAGTCCAGTATACGAACAGTGTCACCAACCACTAGAATATTCTGGGGACGCAGATCTCCATGTACATACCCATTGGAATGTAAAACAGCAATAGCATTGCTCAGACTTGCCTGCACTTGTGGGTCTACTGGTGTTTGTATCCTTTTCCCCACTACTTTCTCCATGATGATAGCATACCACCTACCATCGAGTAGTTCACACGAATACAATGTCGGTGCTAGTTGTTGCTCAGCAAGACATTTATGGGCATCTTCCCCATACCGGAATCGCACAAACTTAACAACAACTTCTGAAACTCCATCAGGATTATGAAGTTTGGCTTCATATAACCACACTGCTCCCATCTTCTTCCCGTACTCAAGTGTGCCGGCAGAACATTTTTGGAAGTATGGCCCTTTGTGGTTGATCTGTCTCAGACTAAGTGGAGTATTCGCATAATACGTCCCTAGTTCAAGTATAGTTTCCTTCAAAGCAAAGAAAATACGGGCCAACTTCGCAATACCACAAAGAGGATCACGTGGCAGAAACAGGAAGGATGCTGGAGAACATAGTGGATCAACGCATATCTCACCTCCATTCCAAACTGCCCCAAACACTTGGAAATAGTGACATCCTACTAAAGACACTAGCAGCATTGGTGCACGTTGGCCCTTATAAGGTGCTTGGAGATGGACAAAGTATCCAATATTCTGGTTATACGGATCTGACGTAATACCAACAAATTCATTTTTGAATTCTATGTTACCTACTCGGAACGTGTCGCTACCTACAGCCACTTCCACTGTACAATAAGATTTGGCACGGCCCTCAATGACCTCCTTGAAATGGACAATGCGAGGAAAGAGCTTCTCCACTTCTGTAAGAAACACATCTTTCCGCTTGGACTCGGATGCGAAGTGCCCACTCATTTCCTGTGACACACACCCTGCAACTTGATAGTACAATGACTCGATCTCTTCCTCACCCTCAACTATGTCTATGAATTTCCCGAAAGCCTTCACTTGGAGGCTTACGTGTAAACCATAGCCTCCTACACGGTGGTCGTTCACTCCCCGCAGTGCTGAATGACCTGGCGTCTTCCCAACTTCTGAGGGACTTGGAAAGTTTTTCTCTAAGCAACTGCGTTTGGTGGAGGCATTGTCGACTAGTTCTTTTATAGCAGCTTGCAGGTTTTTGAACTCTTCATCCCCTTGGCATAGCTGTTTCAGCAGGATGTCATGGGTCCCACCCATAATAAATGCTTTCAGAAATGCATGATCGACATCAGAAGAAATCATTCTAGAAAAACAATATATCATAGTTAAGCACAAAACCATGCGTGCATATTAGTAGTAAGGCCACACAAATATAATTTTGTTACTCGGCAAAAAATCCAAGTAAAATTAGCTTTGATTTGCTAGTCTCGTTGTGAAGCAGAATGCTATTCTCTGTGTACCGCCTGTATTTCTAAGTCTGTGCAGTTCCGCTAGCCAGCATGTTCTTCCTCTACTGAAAGAAGTTTTTGCGAGCTCTATAGTCTCCACACGTGAAAATACATATGGCACACGAGACTAATCTAAAAGGTCTTAAGCAACATAAAACTAGGTGTACACTCAGTGCAGTTTAGTGCCTCGCGCAAGCCTGTTAAGTTTACTTAACATTCTGTCTCTGGCGTCTCTTGGGAGAGCCCTCGAGGACCTTGGGGGTCACTTGTACCCAGTCTTGCTGTACTTTAGTCCCATATAAATTCGACTGCTGAGTGCATAGCGTGACTGACATAGATAGATACATTCTACAGCACAAATTATATGAGAATGAACTGCATGATTAGATGCCTCGCGCTAAGGCGCTCGGCAATGAAATTGGCATGACCTAATCACTCACGTTTGTACGATTGGACTGTCTTGTGGTACACCAGCCTTCGTAAACACCATTTCCCACGTATAGTGTGAGAAATCCATCTCGGAAAGTGCTATAGCTATAATCAGAAGCAGAAACACAGACACATATAATTTATACACGTAACAATCAACACAAACGCTCATTCACTGCCACTTACATGGTCTTTTCCTGGACGTCATCTCAAACTTGTCAGGACGGCGAACGGTTCTGGAGCTAGCTGGAGACACAGGTACGTGCATGCGTGTGGGCACGTGTAAAAAGGGGCGAGTTTGAACTGGCATTAAAGTCACATGACATGTCCGTGACGTTTGTAGTCGTCTCGCACGTGCACGTGCTCACCTGACTGGGTACGAACCGCAACCGCTATAGTCTCGTCCCCAGACACCAAATTTTTCGCGCGCGCCCTGCGGCCTTGTCGAAAAATAGGGTCTGGACACGTTCACTGGTAAAACTGGGGCGTAATCATATGAGCGTATCGGCATGTTGTCGCACCAATCAGATTGCTCAGGTAAAGTAAATTGCGTTATGCGTCATCACAAAATAGCCAGCTTGCAAATTTTTTGGCGCCAAAGCAAATGCTGCTGGTAGCTGATATTGCACCTACAATTACCCAATTTACTGACCGCCGTATGTAAACATGCCCCAGTTTTCATAGTGAAAGTGTCCAGACCCTATTTTTCGACAAGTCCGCAGGGCGCGCGCGAAAAATCTGGTCTGGGGACGAGACTACAACCGCTATGGGGTCACTCTAAAAGTAGGAACGGGAAATGGGAAATGAGAAATGGGAAATGGGGAAATGAAGAAATGGGGAAATGGAGACGGCAACGACACTGTACTACGACACTGTACTACGACACAATTGGTGAGTTGTAAAACAGGAAAGTAGAGTGTACATGTTGTGCAAAGTTAGGGGTCCCAACAAAAAATCCAAGAACGAACAAAATTGACTCAAGTATGCTGAAATCCAAGAACCAAGTGACCTTCTTTGTAAACTACAGTTACAATAATTTCTATGACTTTCGTTCTTCCGAAAATAAATAAAGCAAACAGAAGGTTATGTGCCAAAATATGGCCATTATAGGATTTTGATTTTATATGGGGGGTTATATATGAACATACCTTTAACAGATATCCACGCGAGTCAAAAGTCACTTCAAACCATCAATTATTCTTCTATGGGAGAAATGTATTGCAACATTAAATAAAAGCTAATATAGTCTCTTGACAGCTATAAACTTGAGTGGTCCAGGCATTTTTGCACAAGATACATCAAGTGAAATCCATCAGTACCACTAGTTTCGTAGCGAAGTTTCAAAAGTCACTTGAACCGAATTGCGTCCAATTTTTGACACTTAACCCTTTCAAGTCCAAGACGAATTGACTGAAAATAGCTTTGCAGCACCAACTTTTGTAGTCCGGTTTTTATATATCTCAAATAGATACTTAGTTCTAGTACAACAAATTTGAAATCGAAGCACCTTCGATTTTTTCGTTGGGAGCCCTAGCAAAGTAGCTTAAGTATTTGCTAGAGGCCTAGGGGTAAGCCTAGACACACTTTCGTTTGCATTACCCTTCTCTGATGAGGAAACCAACTATATGCTGACAAAGTGTATGCACACACTCCAGTTATTTGATCCATGCTATTTCTAGTGGTGATTATTCTTGTAGAATTGTCTCACTTAGCTATAAAGCTGTTGAACATTACCTCCTCTACCCAGTGCTAGTCTTGCAAGCCAGACCCTTTCTGAAAGTGATCGGCGCTGCGCAGAAAGGGTCTGGCTTGCGAGACTAACCCAGTGCATCCAATTATAAATCACACTGACATGCTGCGCAGTGGGTGACTTTGCATAACTAAGGGAGATGTGGTTCGTTGATTGTTCATGCACAGTAATTATATCAAATTATGTCTGATCTCCACAGAGCTGGTGTGTGTATCCACTGAAGAATGACTGCAAACATGCATTTGTCATAATTAGATAATACATGCTTTTGTAAATAATAGTGCTGCATGTATGTGAAACAAATATGTATATATGTGGCTCCCTAATGAAGCAAGAAACCGAAGAAGCCTCAAAATGACTCCTCGTAGAAAGTTGGAACAAGGTATGAGTAATTCATGAATTTAACAAACTTAAAGAAGCCTAACAAGCTGCCAAAATTGAAGTACTAGCTTGCCAACCATGATGCAATATTCAATGCCATTGTATACTATCCCTTTGGTGCGAACTGTAAGGTATACATGATCCTCTCAATAAATGCTGGATGCCACATTTGATGACCGCAGTAACAAAATGTCAGCAGTTTGCTGAGTAAAATGCAATGTGCTTTCTTCCCATTTCCTCATTTCCTCATTTCCCATTTCTCATTTCCTCGTTCCTCCTTTTAGAGTGACCCACCGCTATGTAGGGATGGCGCCGACGCGCAATATATGCAATACTTAAGCAAAAGCCGTATAACTTCACCACAAACACGCTAAAAGCTTATTTAAGCGCCCAGGCTTCCTCTTTGAGTGCCTTTGTGATCAGCAAGACTCATACAAGTGGCCAAAAGCCACGCGGAAGACAGCTAAACACAAAACTAGTGCCATTTTTCGTATTCTTCTTTCTTTCTTTCTTTCTTTCTTTCTTTCTTTCTTTCTTTCTTTCTTTCTTTCTTTCTTTCTTTCTTTCTTTCTTTCTTTCTTTCTTTCTTTCTTTCTTTCTTTCTTCCTTCCTTCCTTCCTTCATTCCTTTCTTCCTTTCTTTCTTTCTTTCTTTCTTTCTTCCGACCACTTTGTAAATTATGATAACTCAAAAACGGCTCAAGTACTCACCTTGATTTTAAAAGATGTAGGGATGGGGCTTTGCCAATATGTAGACCTTTGCTTTCATGCATCATCTCTACCTTGTTTGCATACTTTTTGGCATGCCATCCTACTACATCTTTTTACATTTTTAATGTTTTTTAAGTCTTTAATACACAGAAGCGGAAGAGGAGGCTTTTTGGTGCTCTTCTTTGGACTCATTATAGCTACCAGGGCCTAGGACCTTTGCAGAGCCATGCACAGCTGCCCTATAATAAGGAGATGGTGTTTTTACATTACTAGTTCAATTAGTTATAACGTACTGGTTTGTCCAGAACACTGGTTTTCATCAAAGCAGCTATCTCCCTTAAAGGGTCTCCATCCGTAGTTCCGACCTCCTTCAATGATATCAATCTCCTCATATCTACTCTGCCCCACATCTCCACAGAATACCCTCCCTGCTCCTTCTCCTGTCTGCCTGTCTCCTCTGTCAATAGAACACCGCCAAGGGTTTCGCAGACCATAAGCCCAGATTTCAGGACGTACATTTGAGTAGCCAACAAAAGGATTAGTGGGAGGTACAGCATACTCCTTTCCAGGGGTTGTGGTGACTTTTGCATAAAAGTACCAAAATTTCCTTGAGTTACTCATGGGAAGGAATTATGCAAGCCTTACCTTGAGTTACTCATGGGAAGGATTTATGCAAAACATGCCACCAGTTACTCTTGGGGAGGAATTATGCAGAAAGTGTTTTGCATAAATCCTTCATAATATACAATCTGTATACTATCTTCATGGGAAGGATTTATGCAAAAGTCGAAAAGAGTAAATGCCTGCTCATTTCCTTGTAATTGGCTATGAATATCATTACTACATACCACACAATACGAAGGGGTAAGTTCCGTATCATTTGTTGCTTTTGCATAAATCCTTCCCTGGTATAGGTCTCAGCTAAGGTTCCCTTCATGGGAAGGATTTATGCAAAAGTCGAAAAGAGTAGATACCCTCTCATTTCCTTGTAATTGGCTATGAATATCATTACTACGTACCACACAATATGAAGGGGTAAGTTCCCTATCACTTGTTCCCTGGTATAGGTCTCAGCTTCCTTCATGGGAGGGATTTATGCAAAAGTCAAAAAGGGTAGAATCCTATATAGTCACCTTTTTGGTCACTGACTGCAGAATTTCCAATAACCTATAAGTATAGTAAGTGTAGAACTGCCTTTATTGATTTCATTGTGTCTAGTGGGGTTGAATAGCCTGTTTTGATTGTGTCCTAGGGGGGTTATGCTACTCATTTGCTGTCCTAAGGGGGAGCTGAAAATTACTCTTCCGAGGGGGTGTACGCCTATTTAATGGAATAGAGTTCTGGCTCCTGTTGCTCGGATGACTTCACCTTATTGTTGTCGGTTACTGAGTTAGCCTATCGATTATCTGCTGTCACTTTCTGCTTCTCATAGCATACGATGATTAAGCATGCTTTCATAATTTGATGGCTTAAGTCACACCCTTCACAGAGAGAGGAAAGGTCTGGTCACGCTGCAGCTTTGAGATATGACCAAGGAACACAATTATTGAACAGCAAATTAGATTTGCTAAACGCTTTGTGACTTATATAACTGCTATTAGTGGATATACTTTATGAAGAGCACGATCTCATTGCTCACAGCAACTTTCTGCCATGGTGACAACTTGATGATCAGAGCCTTCCTCTATTTCACACACTCACACACACACACACAGACACACACACATGCACATGCAACACACAGTGGGCACACACATACTATGATGGTGATAAAGTTTCTCCCAACTTCGTACAATTATGAATGATTGGTTTGTTTGACCAGTGAAAATGCACATTTAACATTATCCTGACCGGTATTAGGACATTAAGCAGATCAAAATGGTCTTACATGTTTATTATAAGGCCACTCTGAATTAATTGTTTGTTTGAACTAACCCGACCTACCTGAAGTTTTAAAAGTGCCTCATAGTTGGGTAATAATATGCGCACCGCCTCAAACATTTTAGCACAAGTAGGATAAAATTGTTTTTTAGGCTACCATTTCAGAGCCAAACTGGCTGCCACGTGTTTTTATGAAAAACTTTATGCAACTTGTGCAATGGATACATAAAATAGCAAAGGCTAATAGTATAATGTACCCAGATTATAAAGACAAGTTATAGTTTAACAAAACGTTTCTTAAACATACTGATATTAGGTGATGATACAACAAAGTAAGGTAAACTATTCCAAATTGCTACAGTGTGAGAGAAAAAGGAAAAGTAGTAAGATTTGTGCGAGTCTGAGGTTGTAGGAGTGTGAGAGGATGTGCGTATCTTGTGAAGTAATTAGTGCAGGGCTTGTACAGTAACGGTGCATTAGGAGTGTTGTAGTTATTAATACATCTGGTGGGCCTAAATAAAATATTGCCCACCCTACCAACCCAACATTCTTCTGGTCATGTTAGTTCAAACAAACAATTAATTCAGAATGGCCTAATAGCATCATGTGATCATAATACTGTATCCTATATAGATAGAAATCATTTTGTTTGATTCAATTAGAAGAAACAGTAACTCCATTTGCCAAGATTGTCATGCATAGAAGTTTGTAGAAGTTACTATGATTATGCTGTATGTAGCTATGTTAGTAGTGGAGTCATAGCCACGTTATCTGCACTGTGTGGATTTGCGTAATTTTTTCCCATTAAAGGAACAGTGAGCTAGACTAATACCAAGCAAAGTTTATGCGAAAGTCATAACTCATATCTAACTTAATCTGTACACTGGCAAGTAGTGATGATATTCATAGCCAATGACCAAAAAGGTGACTAGGATTCTACCCTTTTTGACTTTTGCATAAATCCCTCCCATGAAGGAAGCTGAGACCTATACCAGGGAAGGATTTATGCAAAAGCAACAAGTGATAGGGAACTTACCCCTTCATATTGTGTGGTACGTAGTAACGATATTCATAGCCAATTACAAGGAAATGAGAGGGTATCTACTCTTTTCGACTTTTGCATAAATCCTTCCCATGAAGGGAACCTTAGTTGAGACCTATACCAGGGAAGGATTTATGCAAAAGCAACAAATGATACGGAACTTACCCCTTCATATTGTGTGGTATGTAGTAATGATATTCATAGCCAATTACAAGGAAATGAGCAGGCATTTACTCTTTTCGACTTTTGCATAAATCCTTCCCATGAAGATAGTATACAGATTGTATATTATGAAGGATTTATGCAAAACACTTTCTGCATAATTCCTCCCCAAGAGTAACTGGTGGCATGTTTTGCATAAATCCTTCCCATGAGTAACTCAAGGTAAGGCTTGCATAATTCCTTCCCATGAGTAACTCAAGGAAATTTTGGTACTTTTATGCAAAAGTCACCACGACCCCTGGAAAGGAGTATGCTGTACCTCCCACTAATCCTTTTGTTGGCTACTCAAATGTACGTCCTGAAATCTGGGCTTATGGTCTGCGAAACCCTTGGCGGTGTTCTATTGACAGAGGAGACAGACAGACAGGAGAAGGAGCAGGGAGGGTATTCTGTGGAGATGTGGGGCAGAGTAGATATGAGGAGATTGATATCATTGAAGGAGGTCGGAACTACGGATGGAGAGCCTTTGAGGGAGATAGCTGCTTTGATGAAAACCAGTGTTCTGGACAAACCAGTACGTTATAACTAATTGAACTAGTAATGTAAAAACACCATCTCCTTATTATAGGGCAGCTGTGCATGGCTCTGCAAAGGTCCTAGGCCCTGGTAGCTATAATGAGTCCAAAGAAGAGCACCAAAAAGCCTCCTCTTCCGCTTCTGTGTAAAAGACTTAAAAACATTAAAAATGTGAAAAGATGTAGGGATGGCATGCCAAAAAGTATGCAAACAAGGTAGAGATGATGCATGAAAGTGTGCGCTAGCAAAAGTGCCATTTTTCGTATTCTTCTTTCTTTCTTTCTTTTTGTAAATTATGATAACTCGAAAACGGCTCAAGTACTCACCTTGATTTTAAAAGATGTAGGGATGGGGCTTTGCCAATATGTACGTTTTCGAGTTATCATAATATTGGCAAAGCCCCATCCCTACATCTTTTAAAATCAAGGTGAGTACTTGAGCCGTTTTCGAGTTATCATAATTTACAAAAAGAAAGAAAGAAAGAAGAATACGAAACATGGCACTTTTGCTAGCGCACACTTTTGTGTTTAGCTGTCTTCCGCGTGGCTTTTGGCCACTTGTATGAGTCTTGCTGATCAAAAAGGCACTCAAAGAGGAAGCCTGGGCGCTTAAATAAGCTTTTAGCGTGTTTGTGGTGAAGTTATACGGTTTTTGCTTAAGTATTGCATATATTGTGCGTCGGCGCCATCCCTACATAGCGGTGGGTCACTTCTAAAAGGAGGAACGAGGAAATGAGAAATGGGAAACGGGAAATGAGGAAATGAGGAAATGGGAAGAAAGCACATTGCATTTTACTCAGCAAACTGCTGACATTTTGTTACTGCGGTCATCAAATGTGGCATCCAGCATTTATTGAGAGGATCATGTATACCTTACAGTTCGCACCAAAGGGATAGTATACAATGGCATTGAATATTGCATCATGGTTGGCAAGCTAGTACTTCAATTTTGGCAGCTTGTTAGGCTTCTTTAAGTTTGTTAAATTCATGAATTACTCATACCTTGTTCCAACTTTCTACGAGGAGTCATTTTGAGGCTTCTTCGGTTTCTTGCTTCATTAGGGAGCCACATATATACATATTTGTTTCACATACATGCAGCACTATTATTTACAAAAGCATGTAATATAATTATGACAAATGCATGTTTGCAGTCATTCTTCAGTGGATACACACACCAGCTCTGTGGAGATCAGACATAATTTGATATAATTACTGTGCATGAACAATCAACGAACCACATCTCCCTTAGTTATGCAAAGTCACCCACTGCGCAGCATGTCAGTGTGATTTATAATTGGATGCACTGGGTTAGTCTCGCAAGCCAGACCCTTTCTGCGCAGCGCCGATCACTTTCAGAAAGGGTCTGGCTTGCAAGACTAGCACTGGGTAGAGGAGGTAATGTTCAACAGCTTTATAGCTAAGTGAGACAATTCTACAAGAATAATCACCACTAGAAATAGCATGGATCAAATAACTGGAGTGTGTGCATACACTTTGTCAGCATATGGTTGGTTTCCTCATCAGAGAAGGGTAATGCAAACGAAAGTGTGTCTAGGCCTACCCCTACTTTGCACAACATGTACACTCTACTTTCCTGTTTTACAACTCACCAATTGTGTCGTAGTACAGTGTCGTTGCCGTCTCCATTTCCCCATTTCTTCATTTCTCCATTTCCCATTTCTCATTTCCCATTTCCCGTTCCTACTTTTAGAGTGACCCCATAGCGGTTGCGGTTCGTACCAATAGTTCAGTCAGGTGAGCACGTGCACGTGCGAGACCACTACAAACGTCACGGACATGTCATGTGACTTTAATGCCAGTTCAAACTCGCCCCTTTTTACACGTGCCCACACGTACCTGTGTCTCCAGCTAGCTCCAGAACCATTCGCCGTCCTGACAAGTTTGAGATGACGTCCAGGAAAAGACCATGTAAGTGGCAGTGAATGAGCGTTTGTGTTGATTGTTACGTGTATATATGTGTCTGTGTTTCTGCTTCTGATTATAGCTATAGCACTTTCCGAGATGGATTTCTCACACTATACGTGGGAAATGGTGTTTACGAAGGCTGGTGTACCACAAGACAGTCCAATCGTACAAACGTGAGTGATTAGGTCATGCCAATTTCATTGCCGAGCGCCTTAGCGCGAGGCATCTAATCGTGCAGTTCATTCTCATATAATTTGTGCTGTAGAATGTATCTATGTCAGTCACGCTATGCACTCAGCAGTCGAATTTATATGGGACTAAAGTACAGCAAGACTGGGTACAAGTGACCCCCAAGGTCCTCGAGGGCTCTCCCAAGAGACGCCAGAGACAGAATGTTAAGTAAACTTAACAGGCTTGCGCGAGGCACTAAACTGCACTGAGTGTACACCTAGTTTTATGTTGCTTAAGACCTTTTAGATTAGTCTCGTGTGCCATATGTATTTTCACGTGTGGAGACTATAGAGCTCGCAAAAACTTCTTTCAGTAGAGGAAGAACATGCTGGCTAGCGGAACTGCACAGACTTAGAAATACAGGCGGTACACAGAGAATAGCATTCTGCTTCACAACGAGACTAGCAAATCAAAGCTAATTTTACTTGGATTTTTTGCCGAGTAACAAAATTAAATTTGTGTGGCCTTACCACTAATATGCACGCATGGTTTTGTGCTTAACTATGATATATTGTTTTTCTAGAATGATTTCTTCTGATGTCGATCATGCATTTCTGAAACTTATTATGGGTGGGACCCATGAGATGCTGCTGAAACAGCACTGCCAAGGGGATGAAGAGTTCAAAAACCTGCAAGCTGCTATAAAAGAACTAGTCAACAATGCCTCCACCAAACGGAGTTGCTTAGAGAAAAACTTTCCAAGTCCCTCAGAAGTTGGGAAGACGCCAGGTCATTCAGCACTGCAGGGAGTGAACGACCACCGTGTAGGAGGCTATGGTTTACACGTAAGCCTCCAAGTGAAGGCTTTCGGGAAATTCATAGACATAGTTGAGGGTGAGGAAGAGATCGAGTCATTGTACTATCAAGTTGCAGGGTGTGTGTCACAGGAAATGAGTGGGCACTTCGCATCCGAGTCCAAGCGGAAAGATGTGTTTCTTACAGAAGTGGAGAAGCTCTTTCCTCGCATTGTCCATTTCAAGGAGGTCATTGAGGGCCGTGCCAAATCTGATTGTACAGTGGAAGTGGCTGTAGGTAGCGACACGTTCCGAGTAGGTAACATAGAATTCAAAAATGAATTTGTTGGTATTACGTCAGATCCATATAACCAGAATATTGCATACTTTGTCCATCTCCAAGCACCTTATAAGGGCCAACGTGCACCAATGCTGCTAGTGTCTTTAGTAGGATGTCACCATTTCCAAGTGTTTGGGGCAGTTTGGAACGGAGGTGAGATATGCGTTGATCCACTATGTTCTCCAGCATCCTTCCTGTTTCTGCCACGTGATCCTCTTTGTGGTATTGCGAAGTTGGCCCGTATTTTCTCTGCTTTGAAGGAAACTATACTTGAACTAGGGACGTATTATGCGAATACTCCACTTAGTCTGAGACAGATCAACCACAAAGGGCCATACTTCCAAAAATGTTCTGCCGGCACACTTGAGTACGGGAAGAAGATGGGAGCAGTGTGGTTATATGAAGCCAAACTTCATAATCCTGATGGAGTTTCAGAAGTTGTTGTTAAGTTTGTGCGATTCCGGTATGGGGAAGATGCCCATAAATGTCTTGCTGAGCAACAACTAGCACCGACATTGTATTCATGTGAACTACTCGATGGTAGGTGGTATGCTGTCATCATGGAGAAAGTAGTGGGGAAAAGGATACAAACACCAGTAGACCCACAAGTGCAGGCAAGTTTGAGCAATGCTATTGCCGTTTTACATTCCAATGGGTATGTACATGGAGATCTGCGTCCCCAGAATATTCTAGTGGTTGGTGACACTGTTCGTATACTGGACTTCGACTGGGCTGGGATGGAGGGGAGTGCAAGATATCCCAAGGAGTTGAATATGGAGAATGAATGGCATCATGACGTTAGATGTGATGGGGTTATTACGAAAGAACATGACGAATACGAGGTCCGTAGAATCTTCAGTGAGTAGAATCAGCAGAAGACATCCACAACATATGTCACTAGACAGTTTATTGAATTATTGTTCATGATTATTGTGAGTAGTGAGTAGAATCAGCAGAAAACATCCACAACAAACTTACAACCGTGAAGGTCTCAAGATAGGCCAGGCATACATCACGTGATAATTTTCACTGTATAGCACCAGCAGCTAAATAAACATACAACAGAAACATCAATTAGAGACAGGCTATGCACAGTAGCTACAACACAATATATATTGTGTTGTACTGTGCATAGCCTGTCTCTAACTGATGTTTCTGCCTCAATATTATTGAGGGCTACATGTACATGTATGCGCAGTACAACACAATAGTCCTAACGCATAGTTTGGTTCCCAGACCCTTCCTGTATGGGCAGGGCGAGAAAGGGGAAGGAAGGGTCTGGTGAATAATTTATACTCTGTGTGTGTGTGTGTTTCTGGTGTTTCTTGCGTTTCTCAGGCCTATACCATGTGTGGGTGTTTCTTGTGTTTCTCGCGTTTCTCGTGTTTCTTGTGTTTCTCGTGTTTCTCATGTTTCTCATGTTTCTTGTGTTTCTGTGACTTTTGTTGCTTGTATCTATCTATGATTATTAATGACATCATAATGACATCATCCCTTCTGACCAATCATATTAAGTCTTAGAAAACCCACTCCGGGACTGTAGTTCGTCGCTTGCAGTATACGAAATTCGCACAGAGGGCCTGGGCTCGCGTGATCGTGATGCGTGGCGCAGCTTACGTCACGTCCATGGTCGAGTCCATGATCCATTCTACTGGAATCAATGATGTCATAGATGAGCTAGCGCCCAGTTTAGCGTTGAAAGAGGCCCACAGAAATCACAGTAATGGTTCGTGTGCGAACTTACCTAAATGCTAAAAGTCTCGGCAGCGAAAGAGCACAAGCTGCCATGTTTAGCTGGATAGTAGACATCTATATTCAGATACCTTGCCACATCGTGTTAGTAGGTCGACCCTGGATTTCGGCTCCTCGTCTTCTTCAGCTCGAGTTTACTATTGTAGTCTATCGTACGCGCGTGACCTGTTCCAGGTTCTTCCAACTCCATTTGTGGTTATCTCTAGCCTCGTTCCCAGGCTCTCCCCTGGGAACGAGGCTAGGTTATCTCTACAACCAACAAGGCGCGGCCATATCTGGTGTGACGTAAAAACGCGTCCTGCGGCTACAGTCCCGAAGTGGATTTCAAAACTTCAATTTGATTGGTCAATGGATTACATCATAATGACAGAATCAACTCACAGTCAACTCCGTCAAGGAGGTACTAGTCTCGTGCCCAGACCCCACCATGTACCAGCGAGGAGAGGGTCTGGTCATAGATAATAGAGACTCGTAACCGAGTCTCTATTATCTATGGTCTGGTGACATCCAGCTGATTCCTTGGGCTTCATTAAAAATTCATAGCTTACTGTATGCATAGTTGCGAACTGATAACTAATTTACGCGCCAAAAAAGTGCTGTGTCATCGTGTTGAAGTAGTCAAGAATTTCCGGTGTTGCAACCACAGATTGTGTTTTCTGCAACGTGATTGGCTGTTGGCAAATTCCCCGTCGAAAAGCAATCAACTTAATGAAGCCGAGGAATCGGCCGAAGGTCACCAGACCCTTTTTTCCTCGTGAGAGGGCGGGGTCTGGGCACGAGACTAGTTAGGTACAAGCCAAATGCCGCATCCGGTGGGTGGAGTTATGGGCGTGATCGACCTTGTCTCACCGCCTGGGCATATGCATGGGGCCGGGGCCGCGGGATACACCCGCTTTGGCATCATCTCATAAAATATTCATAAGACAACTTCGCGGCGCGGCTGGCAGTTGCATGGCTGTTGTACTTTGACCTCGACTGCTGACTTTTGCTTGCTTGGCAAGGCACCCAGCCAACTGTTCTACAGCTCTTCCTAAGCAAGGTATTCAGTAGAGATTTACAAGTGTGCCAATGCATCAGAACTCAAAAGTTGATGTAAAACTCAGCAGTAGTCCATGTGGGTTGCATAAATTATAGCCTACTCTGGTACATGTACACATAGCTACTGAAGTTCTTTAGACTCTCCATCCTGGGGCGACATGCCTGTGTTTCATTGTGAACAGTTTGGTTGGTGGATGAAAAAGTGTTGGCCAGCATTTAACATCGGCACATGTTGGATCTTTGTCTTTATCACAGTGAAGGAATTATGCCTATGGAGTGAACAGAAATGGCAGTAAATAGTGAAATCCTGATAAAAACGTTGACTTTTGTCAGTATAGGAATGAGGTCTGTCCAGTGATGGCTACCTTCTTGGTGATGGCCCGGCTTACTAGTTTTTATATCTACAACTCTACATGTATTATAATTCAAATTGCTTACATAGGTGTCGGAACCGGGGGGGGCACCAGGGGCATGTGCCACCCCCCCCCCCCAAGTTTACATAAATTGTTATCTAAATTGCACACTACTCTATGTATAGTTTGAAACTGTGCCCCCCCCCCCCCCAATCAAAAAGTCTTTCCTACGCCACTGGCTTATGTGCATGTTTGGTCTGCAGAAAAGTGATCAAAACCTGACCTGCCTGACTGCTTGCTATGGCCATGCAATGTTTGCATCTTAACCATGTGACTGTGACTTTCTTAGAGGTATTGCTGAGAAATGGGTATGATTTTAATAGACGCGTCACTGAAAGCAGAATTGTCAATTTCAGCAATGTGACTACAAGTAGTGATGTCAGTCTCCAGATGTACGCTTCTCCACAATGTCTGACCTCTGGTGGTTTGATTCAATGCTATTGTCATTAGGATGCTTTCCAACTGGAATATTGGATGGCCAACAAAATCAAAGAGTGTATAATGAATAGTGACAAATAGGGAACTGTGTGCATCAGTGCTCCATTCCTGTTTTGCTGGACATGCCTTCTTGACTATAGGAATTTGAATCAATCCACCAGAAATTTTTCAATGCTAGTAATAATGGCCATGAGTAGCGAGAGTGCATCTGTAAATCTGAGGGTGGCCTGAGAACAAGGCTAGTGGAATTAAAGTTATATGTAGGCACTGGAACTAGTATGGCTGGTCAGACCATGGCCAGATTTTTTTTCCAGCCGACTTGCCCAACTTGGTGCGATTTATGTGCATCTTATGCGTGTTCTTGTTCCCGGACTAAATTCGGGTAGATTAGCTGTATGTAGTTGTGATCATGTAAAACAGTACATGGGAACCTTCAGGTTTGATGTACCTATCTTGCAGTGTAGCTACCTGTTTTAAGTTCAACAAGAGCATTTCCTGACTGCTAAAATGTAGGTCTAAAGTCTAAAAGTCAGTTTCCCCACACGTTTTACCCAACAGCCTCATACTCATCAACTTTCTTCTAGTGGCCCTATATTGGTACGTTTTCTATGCATACAAGTAACTATCCAGGCTGGATGGGGAGACATTTACCATAGTACAAGTGCTCAACCCTTCGGTGTATCATCATGTACACTTTGACAGTGTAGTTTGTTTAGAACGTACATTCATCAGTCAGGACACTAAGTTGTTTCCAGGCAGTGCCTAAGTGTTTTCATCAGCATAGTTGGTGGTTAGAACCCAGTCTTTTTCATACTGGATTTTGTCTGGCAGGTTTGAGTGCTGCAGTGCATTTTGACCTCAACGAACTTGGCAAGGTGCCCAGCTAACCATTAGCATTTGTCTCACAAGCTTGTACTACGGTAAAAATGACCGAAATGTAGATGACAGGTATTTATCAAGTGAGTGAAATCTCAGTAACCTGGTTGTGGAGATGCAAACGTTATCAATGTCTTCAACCAACTTTTAGAATACACATGCCACTCCAACACAGGCCTGTCGCACCAGGATGGAGAGTCTAAAGAACTTCACGTACATGTAACCAGAGTAGGCCATAATTTTATGCAACCCACATGGACTCCTGCTGAGTTTTACATCAACTTTTGAGTTCTGATGCATTGGCACACTTGTAAATCTCTACTGAAAACCTTAGGAAGAGCTGTAGAACAGTTGGCTGGGTGCCTTGCCAAGCAAGCAAAAGTCAGCAGTCGAGGTCAAAGTACAACGAAGTAGTCTTATGAATATTTAATGAGATGATGTCAAAAAGTGGGTGTATCCGCAGTGCAACAAGGTTACGCCCATAGCTCCACCTACCGGATGCGGCATTCGGCCTGTACCTAAACAGGAACCTTGGGGACAAATTCAACCCTATCCTGTGCACATCGATCAAGCTCTCGAGTGCAGCAGCCGAAATCCTCGTAATTCTCACAGTAAGTTACTCGATCGTCCTCGAAAGGCGGCTGAAAATCAAGACACTGAGGGTGAGGCGCAGAGAAGGGCAACAGGATTAACAGTAACCCAATGAATAGAGCGGCTGCAAGGGGTGTGGCCTAAAATTATTCCTGTTGCTATGGAGATGCCAATTTTATATGTCAATTTTAGTAGCCTAAATTACCCAAATCTGAAAGATGAAAGTCTTGGACCTTATGGTTGATTTTATAAAAATGTCCAAAGTTTGGTCCTTAAGTATGGAGTTCTATGGTGCATGGCAAGAAGTTGCCATGCGCCATAGAACTCCCTACATAAGGACCAAACTTTGGACATTTTTATAAAATCAATGGTAAGTCTCAAAATGTCCATATTGCAGATTTGGGTTACTTGGGCTTCCAAAATTACCTTTAAAAATTTGCAGCTCTGTAGCATCAAAATTAAGGGAAGCCACGCCCCCCGTGACGTCACATGCAGCCGCCCTATAACGGGCCAACCAACATGGTTAACCCGGCCGACTGCTCTCAAACAGCACAAACTGAATTGGGGCATCACCTTGGATATGTGCATATCATCTGCCAAAAAGTCTCTATAATTATGTCGGGATGGCATGCCAAAAAGTATGCAACCAGTGTGGACATGAAAGCCAAGATCAACAAGGCCACAATTATTACTTGTAAGTTGTACCTGGCTAGGGTTATGGCCAAGCCCAGGGCAGTGGTCATTGGTAGGGTGTGGCTAGTCACTGTCCAACATTCCGAGTTCCAGGGGAAGACTGGTCTGTTCTTCATGTAGTCTGTCCTCTGGTTATCTCAAGAGAGAGGTGCCACAGGAAGGCTTGTCTGTTCTTCATGTAGTCTGTCCTCTGCTTATCCGAGAGGGGTATGGGGGAATACTTCATGTAGTCTGTCCTCTGGTTTTTCCCCGAGAGGGTTGCCAGGGGTAGACCAGTCTGTCCTCTGTTGTACGTACTTAGTTATAGTTTGAGAATTACCACTTTTTGTATACACCATATCAACTTAAATGTGGAAACACTTAAAAAAGCGCCCACCCCCTCTTTGGCAGGCTTGTAAGGTGCTCTGCCCATGAGCGCTCTTTTGCGAGACTGCGGTAGCTATTAGTCTCGTTCCCAATCCTCCAACACACACAGCTATCATTGTAGTGCACGATGATAGCTGTGGTGGAGGACTAGGATTAGATATAAATAGGAGATCTCAGTTGAAGTGGTGGGAAAAGCCAGCATGAGGGAGAAGCTGGTTTTGGTCAAAGCCATGTATTCTCCCCTCAATCACTGCAGTTGTGAGCATTGATTTCAGCTACAAGCCATCATTTCTGAAGCAGCTGCCAGTACGATGCAAACACTAACAGGGCTCCAGGGGAAGACTTGGTATCATCATAAATTGTGTAGGATGTTTCTTGCATGAAGCAAATTCTCAGTAAAGAAGATCCAGAATGGATTCCAAATAATTATACACTATACCATGCATCTCTTTCTCTATATATCAGAGAGTTGGTAGACTCTCTATGTAGGGATGGCGCGGACACACAGTATTGTGAAAAGATGTAGCGATGGATGAGGCTTTGTATATTTACCATGGCTTTTATATCCTCCCTTGTTTGTGTACTTTTTGGCATGCCATCCTTACATCTCTTAATGATTTTTTCTTTCTTATCTAATATGTACTTCCTTGCCCTCTTATTTATATAATTCACTGTAGTTTGAGGCATGTTTCATAATCATTGGTAGGCTGCTTGATTAATTAAATGATTAATTTGATATCACTACTCAGGTTTAGTTGCATACATGCTAATACAAAAATAGATTGGTATGAGTTTCTGGAGTGGCTGTTGTTCAGTTGACATCATCAAGAGCCAATAGAAACTGTTTTGACGTTTCTTCTGCATCGGACAGGAAGCTCTCGCCTGTGATGTAGCAGCATAAAACAATGTCAATATATCACCTCTTTTTGCCCAGATAATTTTTGTCCAAACCAAATAAAAAATAATCAGACATGAGGATTTGATTGACTGGTTCCACTTCACTTATAGCTCCATGCAGTCCTACTAGATATGTACATATTGTCTTGTTTCCACAACTAGTAAACTGTGAGCAGTCGAAAGTGTTCGGCCTTGCCATGTAGACTACAGCCTGGTCATGGATGGCAAGACCAGGACATCTTTCTACTTGTATTGTAAGTCATGAAAGGCTGGGTGGGGACTTGGGAACTGAAGACTTCACAGTCATGCAGCATTGACCTTGACAGTGGTGTAGCCAGGAGACCCAAGTTACCTAGGTACGGCACCAAAGGGCACGTCTCTCGACATGAGTGACAAGTAGCCTCGTTCCCAGGGGAGGAGAGAGCCTGGGAATGAGGCTAGGTGACAATTTGGACTATGTATTGTCCCGAATCGCACTCAGAGTGCCTAATATCTGACACAGTCTGTCAGTTTCGTTGATGTGGGTGTAGGCAGGAATACTTTACTGTTCAATGCTGCTGTTAAAACCTGGCAAAGTGGCTACATTATGCTAGCTGAGTAGTATGGACGACGGTCACTAGTCTATGAGCTGAATTGAGTGTGCAGTGGAGTGGTTGCCTGGATCCACATGTGACCGGCAGCCCAGGTTTGGGTACGCCACCAGACAGTGACTAGCCTCGTTCCCAGGCTCTCCCCTCGCCCTGACGAAAAGGCGAGGGGAGAGCCTGGGAACGAGGCTAGACATTGACAAGGTACACATGAAAGTTGCTCATAAAAAGAAAATACAAAATACATTCTTTCAACAAAGACAAAATACATTTAAAAAAAAAAAAACAGCTGAACATGCAGCTCCCTGGAGAGAAACAATATTTCGTCTTTAGACTGCCATCTTATATAACACCACAGACACTACAAGCATAGCTATTTGAAACATATTTTTACATGCATGATTGTTTGTATTCTGTGTGGTCTCAAGCAAAGGAGGAACAATAGAAAGTGTTTTGATGTTGCTTGCACATCTGAAAGGAGCTTCACGTCTGTGTGTTTTGCAAAAGTAAAAGTGTAATATCAGATCGGAAAGATTAAATGCATTTTGCATGAGCTCTAAATAGTGATCTAATTAGCTGAAAACAACCTGCATCATTCTATGCACGGTGCACTACAATTATTAGCTAGTTAGTTATGAGGACAAAGTATTTTACTGAGCAGTGTTCTACATGCAGGTTTCATGGTGTCAGTATGATCCACCACTGTTCTTCCAACTATCTCCTTATGATTGGCAACTGAATTTAGTTGTCATAAAACTTTGACTTGAATAAAGAATAGGTCACTCAGTATCTGGTATGAGGACTGACTGACCTTGCGGGGTCGATAATCTGGTATACCACACCCTCGGGGCTGGTGGGAGAGGCAAAAGCAGTCGCGAGGATGTACAGCTCTCCGTCTTCATCCTCCCCAAATGATAGGATGTTTTTCACCCTCTGTGTTCCCACCAACTCCCCAGTGCACACACTATCATCACCCATACATAGCTCTTGTTGCTTCCACTCTCCTGAAGTTTTGTTCTCCCAAAGAACAAACAGCTTGCTAAAAAAAGGTTACCAAAATTGAACCACAAATTGCCATGTGCAGAGTGAAGATGTGACAACGTACCCACTCCCATAGTCTCCAAATATGTACAGTCCTCTGAGGTTGGGAAAGTGGCATCCTCTGTACACATAACCACCAGTCACAGACACTCCTTCATCACGACCATATATAGAGATTGGTGTTGATGCATTCCTTACTGTGGGACAAACATTGATAGCAACAGGGATTTAACTTTGTAAGGGGAATGGTCTCAGTTCATAACATCTGTGTGGCTTGCAAGCGCTACATACAGAACGTACGAGTTAAACACTGGCTTCCATCAAAGCAGTTATTTCCTTCAAAGGCCCTCCATTCGTAGTTCCCACCTCCTTCAATGATATCAATCTCCTCATACCTGTCCTGCCCCACATCTCCACAGAATACCCTCCCTGCTCCTTCTCCTGTCTGTCTGTCTCCTCTGTCGATAGAACACCGCCAAGGATTTCGCAGACCATAAGCCCAGATTTCAGGACGTACATTTGAGTAGCCAACAAAAGGATTAGTGGGAGGTACAGCATACTCCTTTCCAGGGTCCTTCTTATCCACATCTATTCTTAGAACTGATCCCAGCAAAGTTGACCTAATAAGGAGAAAAATGGATATGCTCTACATGGCTGGCTATAAGCCCACATGGTGCAGTTATACCTACCTGTCTTGGCCATTACCAATGCTGCCAAATCTGTCCCCTGCACCCCCACCATCCCCCAGAAAAACAAGAAGATACCCATCTTTAAAGAGTAGCTGCCCTCCATTGTGGTTTGAGCGAGGCTGAGAGACAGTCAGAATTATTCTTTCTGAGCTTGCATTTGCTTTGTCAGGATTGAGATCTTGTAAGTGAAATTCAGAAATTCGGCTCTCATGATCGTTCCTCACCGAGGCAGAGTAGTAGACATAAAAGCGTCCATTGTCTTCAAACTGGGGGTGGAATGCGAGTCCAAGTAGTCCTCGTTCATCTCCCCTGCGAGTTGACGTGAGTACACGACCAGTAATATCCAAAAAAGGCTCAGAAAGCAGGGTGTTGTTTGCCAGCAACACACGTATCTGGCCTATTTGCTCTACAACATACAGTCTCCCACTCCCATCTCCAGCGTGCACAGCTGCAAGAGGATTCCGAAGTCCCGTTGCAACTGGCAAGGCACAGACACAGCCCAGATCCCCTTCACTTTCGGTGTCAAATCCCGGCAACTGGGGTCCATCGAGAACTCTTGGGTAACAGTAGGGCGATTCCGAGGGCGATTCCGAGGGAGTTTGTTCGGCGCAGAAACTCTTGGAGTAGTTGAGCAGTAGCTCAGGAGTGGGGTCCTCGACAAAGCCGAAATCCTGCGCGTGTAGTCTAAACATGCGTATTAGAGCTGGGTGGCATTTCTGGAAAGCTTCTTCACAGTAGCTCCTGCAAAGTGTCGGAAAGCGCCTCTCAATTCCGCCGCCCTCCGTGTTGAAAATATGTGCGGCGTACGGCGAGCACTTCAAACAGCTCACATTGCGCAAGTAAGACTCGCATTGTTCATATGGTCGAGAGGGAGGGAGCTGCATAAGATTGCGGACAAATTCAACCCTATCCTGTGCACGTCGATCTAGCTCTCGAGTGCAGCAGCCGAAATCCCTGTATTCCTGACAGTAAGTTACTCGATTGTCCTCAAAAGGCGGCTGAAAATCTAGACACTGAGGGTGAGGCACAGAGAAGGGTAACAGGGTTAACACTAACCAAATCAATAAAGGACAACTCGACTTCATCTTGACGACTAGTCACGAGTGCGAGTTTGACTACTTGACGACCCTGGCCTGCCGATCGGCGATCCATCTACGGTTGTGTTTATGAGGGGGTGTGTCCACTTGAACTTTGAACTGTAACTGGAGAAGGAGTGACGTATTTACAAAAGTCTAGGACTTTGCATGCATGGTTCATATGGCTGCAGGTGATCTTCTCTACAGAAAACTGTTGGCAGCCACGAGATTTTTTTCTAAGGGATGGGGGCCCGTGAGCACTTATGAAAAGTAAGGCTGTTTTGTAGCTGAGATTAATCGTGGGGCTGTCTGTACCCTACATGCTCTTGTCTTGCGTCTTTCTCCACCCTCCTCTAATCTAGGCTGCTGAAGATCAATCCAGCTATGGTTGACAGGTCGCAGTGTGCAGCGCTCTTGGCTGACCATCTTCATCCCGTCCAAGTTAAAAAGGTGAGTAATAGTCGAGGCATGTTGATAGTTTGCCTCTGTACGTAATCCAAAAATTGGCTCCTTTACAAGTCTGTCTTTTCAGAAAGTAGCCTCATTCCCAGGCCCGTCTGATTTTTCAGACTGGGAACGTGGCTATTCAGGAGGAAGGGCATGGGGGCAAGACGTTTCTTCAGTTGGCAATCCTCTCCTCTGTCGACCTAGGTAGACATTGCAGTCCAATTCACTGGACAAAACTGGACAGTGGGAAGGCTTTTGAATGAAACGACAGCTTTCAATGAATAGCAGAGGAAAACTAAAAGAGCTAATTTTTCAACCTTTGCTTATTGAGACAAGCCTGTACATGAGACTTTGACTAATGTACAGCTTCTGGTTGCTTGTTGCTTGTTGAAAGCCATTTAGGTTTTGCTGGAGAGACATTTAGAATTTCCATCTCTGTGCTAGCTCATGACATCACAAAAGCCAATCCATCAGCAACATGATAATTTCACTAAATACAGGTCCGCACATTGCCGGAGGGGGTTATATATGATGGGAAGTTTAATTCTCCTCTGACAACCCTGTTTCCTGGGATGCTACCGAGAGAGGCCGAGGTGGCCAGGTACGGGGTCTTCTTTCTCTCAGATTTCTTGCATTCTTGTAAGTTAATTCTAGTAAACTTCAGTAAATCATTAGCCTCACGTATGTCTGTACAGGTTTGAGATGTTGCTGCCTCACACTTGGAAGATGCAGGCCAAGCCTGTCTACATCCACCTTGCAGGGACTGGAGATCATGTGAGCACATGAACTAGATTAAGATTAAGTTTTGTCTTGATTTCTCACCAAGAAACTAGCCTTATTCCCAGTCCTCTACCACAGCTATCGTTGCTTGCAGTACGAGTATAGTAGCAGGGGACTACTCATAAGCAGCAATAGCTGTGGTATAGGACTAGCCTCATTCCCAGGCTCCTTAGCGGGGAGAGCCTGGGAACGAGGCTAGTGTAGGACTGGGAATGAGGCTACCAAGGTACAAGGTGAATGGGAATGAGGCTACCAAGGGACAAGGTGAATGGGAATGAGGCTACCAAGGGACAAGGTGAACAGATGTTTTTCAACTCACTGCTATAGTGAGATGTCTATTCAGCTAATAGCAGTGTTACGAGTCCTTAGAATACTTTTATGTTTCATTCACACTCTTGTATCTATCTGCTTGAAGAGGTACTACTTATAATCAGTATACACTGCATATTACCAAGATGTAAAAAAAAAAATTACAAACACAGGCCAGAGGACGTCCAGCATTCCCAGGCTCATTTCCTCTTCTGCACTCTACAAGAAAGAGCCTGGGTGCGAGGCTAGTCCAGCATATTGGTTGGTAACAGGGTTCTAAAAATTTTACTCACTTCAACTACTAGTCACATGGCTTCCCTCCCTCCTTCCCTCCCTCCCTCCCTCCTTCCCTCTCTCCCTCTCACCCTCCCTCTCTCCCTCCCTCCCTCTCTCCCTCCCTCCCTCCCTCCCTCCCTCCCTCCCTCCCTCCCTCCCCCCCTCCTTCCCTTCTCCTTTCACAGTACTTTTGGCGTCGAAGACACCTTCTAGCCCTCCCCACCCTCAAGGAGGCTAACATTGGTGCACTACTACTGGAAAACCCCTACTATGGCAGCAGGAAGCCAAGAGAGCAAACTCGCTCCCAGTTGCATCACGTGTCTGACCTGTTTGTGATGGGGCTAGCACTGATTCTGGAGTGTATGCTGCTGCTGCATTGGTTGGAGAAGCAGGGGCTGGGGCCAGTGGGACTCACCGGCATCTCCATGGGGGGCCATGTCAGTTTTAATATAGTGCTGCTTTAAGTTACATGTCTATATGGACTGAGGGACATGACACTGCAGTGTAAGGAAAGATGGCCGCAATCCTACAACTTTGGCACGCTACTCACTGAATTCTTAACATTCTCAACAATCTTAACATTCTTAACAATCCTTTAACAATTCTGCCTTGGGTAAAACCCTGCTGCTTACTACATGCACAACCTGTGTGACATGATTTTACTGAGGCTTCAGTTGTTAACAAAAACTGAAACTAACAAGTAACTACACTAAACAGTGATCGAGGAACGTGAGTGTACAATGTAGTTGTTGTTAAGAAGCGTACATTTAGACAGTGCTTTTGCAAAACTTAGTGGAACTTCAATCACTAGTTTCTCTGGAATGGAAGCAGATCTGCCAGTGATTCAAGTTCCAGCCTGACACTTAATCGATGTCCTCTAACCCAGAAAGTTGTCCAAATACCAAATAAGGGCTGTTTTCCCAGGGCCCTATCATACGTACAATGTATGTAATCTCTGTATGCTAATAAGCGATGATGAAACAACACCTTCATGCAGTAGATAGTTATTTAGGTAAAATACTGCATGCTGTGAATATCCAATGTCTCCTCTTTTATTGCCAGAATTGTTCGCTGGCAGCTAGCTTGTGGCCAAAGCAGGTGGCCGTCGTACCATGTCTCTCTTGGTCCACGGCTTCATGTGTATTCACTGAGGTATGGTGAGTTCCTCTGGCAACTAAGACGATCTCTGGTCGTCACTTGCACAGTAGTAGCCTTGCTCCAAGACTCTCTCCTTAAAAAGTGTTAGAGCCTGGATCAAGGCTACTTGGATAATTGTAGGGGTCTGCCACTTGCAAATCCAGTTATTAAGATTATATACTGCAGTGTTGTTTTAGTTAACTAAACCCAAAACTAAAATGCATTTTAGTAACCATTTTTCATTTTAGTAATTAAAACTAAAATGATATATTATCAATATATATATATGAATAAAACTTATTTAAAAGCTTATAGAAAAGTGTCAGTGTCCAATTGCCCCCAGCACCGATGCTGCGTTTCCTCTCTGCACTGACACAGACAGTCTCTGGATAAAGGACCTTGGCAATCGGCTCAGACAGGCTACCGGTGACGAAAACTAAAATTAACTACGACTAAAACTACCGCAATAGTAACTCTTTTTAGATTTAGTGATTAAAACTACAACTGACTAACAATTTTGTAGCCTAATGAAACTAAAACTAAACTACTATAGTCTGAGCATGAAACTAAAACAACACTGTAGTATGTAGAATAATTAGTCTATTAGTCTGTTACTCGATTGCAACTAAAGTTGTTGACTACAATGTTTGCTTGTTGACTACAATGTTTGCTTGTTGACTACAATGTTTGCTTGTTGACTACAATGTTTGCTTGTTGACTACAATGTTTGCTTGTTGACTACAGTGTTTGCTTGTTGACTACAATGTTTGCTTGTTGACTACAATGTTTGCTTGTTGACTACAATGTTTGCTTGTTGACTACAGTGTTTGCTTGTTGACTACAATGTTTGCTTGTTGACTACAATGTTTGCTTGTTGACTACAATATTTGCTTGTTGACTACAATGTTTGCTTGTTGACTACAATGTTTGCTTGTTGACTACAATGTTTGCTTGTTGACTACAATGTTTGCTTGTTGACAATGTTTGCTTGTTGACTAGTTGCCACTGATGATATGCATTAGCTAGTCAGATATAAATATCCTCTAACTGTTTGGGCCCTAGTTCTCATACATTGAACAATTTATCACTGTGTATCAGCTTAAATTTTTTATTATAGGGTGTGTTGTCAAATGCAGTTTGTTGGGACGTGCTGGAGGAGCAGCTGTTCTATAGCAAGATTGGTCACGATGAGCGGAGACGGGAACTGTTGAAATACACTGCGGAAAGGGAAGCTACAGGGGAGGAGTCACACACAAGTGCTCACGGTGATGGAATGGTGGATTCACAGTCTTCTACACCACTGGAACGAGTTAGGCAGAAATTCCACACTGGTAGTAAGAAGGACGTCTCAACACGTGGAAGGAAGCAGTCAAAACTACGCTCTGAGACGGTTGCCACGTTGAAATCAATCCTGGACTTTTCTACTCACCTTAGTAACTTCCCTGTACCCTTGGCCCCAGAGTTGGCAGTCTTCTTGGCTGCTAAGGGTGATTGCTATATTCCTAGACAAAATGTCTCCGACGTGAGGACAATTTGGCCAGGTAGTTATGTATTCACACTACAAGGGTGGTCCTCCTATAGATGGCCAATGTCACGGTCTCTGAATAGCATAGCTGAACTCCCTTCTGCCTTAACCACCTTGCTTCTCTTTCTTACCTCTTGGCCATTTGACTTAGCCTGATGCCCTAGGCTCTTGCTCTTGGAGCACAAATGCACCGGGGCATGACGCAGTGTTGTTGTTAATGTCTATATGGAGTGACTGACAATGAATTCATAAGCATTATTTGAGTGTTGTAGCTGTTCACTTTCATAACATAACATGTTCTACTGTGATCTCTGCAGGGTGTGAAGTGCGCTATGTTGATGGTGGCCATGTGAGTGCCTGTGTGCTGCAGCAATCCCAGTTCAGGTAGCTAGACAGTCTAGGTAGTGCTTGTGTGCTGCAGCAATCCCAATTCAGGTAGCTAGACAGTCTAGGTAGTGCCTGTGTGCTGCAGCAATCCCAGTTCAGGTAGCTAGACAGTCTGGGTAGTGCCCGTGTGCTGCAGCAATCCCAGTTGAGGTAGCTAGACAGTCTAGGTAGTGCTTGTGTGCTGCAGCAATCCCGGTTCAGGTAGCTAGACGGTCTAGGTAGTGCCCGTGTGTTGCAGCAATCCCGGTTCAGGTAGCTAGACAGTCTGGGTAGTGCCCGTGTGCTGCAGCAATCCCGGTTCAGGTAGCTAGACAGTCTGGGTAGTGCCCGTGTGCTGCAGCAATCCCGGTTCAGGTAGCTAGACAGTCTGGGTAGTGCCCGTGTGCTGCAGCAATCCCAGTTCAGGTAGCTAGACAGTCTAGGTAGTGCCCGTGTGCTGCAACAGTCCCAGTTCAGGTAGCTAGACAGTCTGGGTAGCGCCCGTGTGCTGCAACAGTCCCAGTTGAGGTAGCTAGACAGTCTAGGTAGTGCCTGTGGTCGTGTGTACAATTCATGATTAGGCAGGTCATGTGAAGTTCTATTTCAATACTAAACTAATTTGAAATTGAAATCACCCCAAAATACAACTAAACTACAATTTGAATCTGTAGCCTGATTAAACTGATTAAACACCGGAGGTGCTGAAGGCCTAGGGTGAAGGCCTAGGTCCAAGAGGCTAAACATAACCTCACAGGCACACACATAACCAGTGTTGTTTTATATAGAAGTTTAGTTTTAGGCTGAAAATAAACTACTAGTTCAAACATTAAAATAAAACAACACTGATTATGTGTGTGCCTATGATGTTATGTTTATCTTCCTGGACGTAGGACAAACTCGAGGGTAATAGTTTCAGCTTGATGTGGCCTGGAACTCACATGACCTGCCTGAACTAAGCAGCACACAGGCACAACTGGGTTCTTTCTTTCATTCTGCAGACATGCACTGGTGAAAACAATGGGCAAAGTTTTGGGCAGCATAACAGCTCCAGCATAACACAATTCTAAAATGTCATCTGTCATGGTTGTGTTGTATTGCTTCTGAATGTGATCTTTATACAGAAAGTTTCCCTCCTAGATTAGCTGGATACTTCATACACTTTTCATCTAGCTACAGTTAGCCTTGCTTCTAGGCCTTCACCACCTCCAGTATTTTATCAATTCTCTCTCTGCAATCTGGAAGCGACCAAATGCTGCATGGGAGGTGAGGCTAAGCAGCTGGCTAAGCCTAGCTATGGGCCTTGTGGGGGAAAACAAGAGGCAAGCACCCATGCATTGTCTTGAGCACAGCAGAAAGCTTAGTTTCACTTGTATCCAAGTCTAATTAAACCCCACCACAAATACATGCAGCAAGCGCTCAAGGCAGATCTCGGCACCATCTGTTCCAACCTGTGTTCATGCAAACGACCTATCTTTTCAAGATATGTGTATTTCAGGTGGTCGAGGGTCCACACAACTGTCGAGAGCGCTGTTACTGCTCCCGTCGGCAAAGACTTTGCATGAAAAAGCTGCATACTCATATATAGACCAACAGGGCAATGGTCCAAGTGCTCAAATGGTCCCATAGCTGACTGCCTACAGAAATGTATGTAACTGGTATCCCTTGGACCTAGCCTCGCACTGCCAAAATTTAAATTTTTATTTTCATTAGGGCAAGGGGAGAGCCTGCATGGGAACAGGCTACTTTGGACCCTCTCTCTCATATTTTTCAGAGATATACACAAATAATTTGCAGCACTATAATAGGTATGTCTATATATACACCATTGGAAATAAAATTAATCATTAGATCTTGAAACTTAAAGATAACATGGCGACTATATACACAATTTAGAGTGGATGGGATAAGCATAAGACACTACATCTCAAAAATGACACTTTTGTCTACTAGCTAGGAGTTAATGGTATTCATTGGCGAGAGAGGGACGGAAGTGGCACCAAACATCAGAAGACATACACCTGTTCAAAACTGCTTGTTTCACCAGTGTAGGTCGGTGAGTAATTGTATATAAGTGAACTGTCTTCCTCCTCCGTGCTGGCAAAGGTATGACTGCTTTTACGAGCTACAGGGAGGAGAAAACAGAGCCAAGGTCACTTGAAGCTGCTCCGATAAGTGTACAGCGAGTCCTTAAGGAATGAAACATCAAGGGTGCTAGCAACCTGGGAATGAGACATCAAGGGTGCTAGCAACCTGGGAATGAGACATCAAGTGTGCTAGTGGTCTAGGAATGAAACATCAAGGGTGCTAGCAACCTGGGAATGAGACATCAAGGGTGCTAGCAACCTGGGAATGAGACATCAAGGGTGCTAGCAACCTGGGAATGAAACATCAAGGGTGCTAGCAATCTGGGAATGAGACATCAAGGGTGCTAGCAACCTGGGAATGAGACATCAAGGGTGCTAGCAACCTGGGAATGAGACATCAAGGGTGCTAGCAACCTGGGAATGAAACATCAAGGGTGCTAGCAACCTGGGAATGAGACATCAAGGGTGCTAGTGGTCTAGGAATGAGACATCAAGGGTGCTAGCAACCTGGGAATGAGACATCAAGGGTGCTAGCAGCCTGGGAATGAAACATCAAGGGTGCTAGCAACCTGGGAATGAGACATCAAGGGTGCTAGCAGCCTGGGAATGAAACATCAAGGGTGCTAGCAGCCTGGGAATGAGACATCAAGGGTGCTAGCAGCCTGGGAATGAGACATCAAGGGTGCTAGTGGTCTAGGAATGAAACATCAAGGGTGAGACATCAAGGGTGCTAGCAACCTGGGAATGAGACATCAAGTGTGCTAGTGGTCTAGGAATGAGACATCAAGGGTGCTAGCAACCTGGGAATGAGACATCAAGGGTGCTAGCAGCCTGGGAATGAAACATCAAGGGTGCTAGCAGCCTGGGAATGAAACATCAAGGGTGCTAGCAGCCTGGGAATGAGACATCAAGGGTGCTAGTGGTCTAGGAATGAAACATCAAGGGTGAGACATCAAGGGTGCTAGCAACCTGGGAATGAGACATCAAGGATGCTAGTGGTCTAGGAATGAGGCTAACCAACCTTCCTGCACCAGGAAATTGGCAGTCATCTGCATGATGGCAATGGCATGCTCTGAGTGGTTGATTCCCTCCCTTGTTGTCCACTCAAATCCATTCTTTTCTGGGTGCCACTGTGTTGCATAAAAAGGATACTCTTTCCCTGTGAGGGAAGAAGAGGAGGAGCAGAAGGAGTCTACTGGTATCTAGGGCTAGAACAATAATTAGTCAAGAAGTCAATTGTAATGAATGTTGTGTTGACTACAACTTCTACTTGTCGACTAGTCATGGAGAATTTTTAAATTTCACTACCATGCATTTGCCATACGTCCTGACTTACAAGAAAAAGGCCAGGTTCTGGAGATTTACAACAAAGATGTACAATGTCCACTAACCATGTGTGTCAGTTGATATCTTCCTGTCTGTTCAGGCCCTACTGGTATTTATCTAGCTACCTACTGTATCTACCTGAATACCTTCTATCATGGAGGCAAACTCCACCCCCTTCCTGTCTGTATCTACCTGAATTCCTTCCATCGTGGAGGCAAACCTCACCCCCTTCCTGTCTGCATCTACCTGAATACCTTCCATCGTGGAGGCAAATTCCACCCCCTTCCTGTCTGTATCTACCTGAATACCTTCCATCGTGGAGGCAAATTCCACCCCCTTCCTGTCTGTATCTACCTGAATACCTTCCATCGTGGAGGCAAATTCCACCCCCTTCCTGTCTGCATCTACCTGAATACCTTCCATCGTGGAGGCAAATTCCACCCCCTTCCTGTCTGCATCTACCTGAATACCTTCCATCGTGGAGGCAAATTCCACCCCCTTCCTGTCTGTATCTACCTGAATACCTTCCATCGTGGAGGCAAATTCCACCCCCTTCCTGTCTGTATCTACCTGAATACCTTCCATCGTGGAGGCAAATTCCACCCCCTTCCTGTCCTTATTAGTGGAGAGAAGTGTGAAGAATGTGTTAAGTTTTGGAGTTGAATAAAATGTCTAGAGGTGTGTGTGTGTGTAGGAGAAGGGGGGAAGGGTGAAGGATTTAAGTGTGCATGAGAGTGTGTGCATACCTTTGTGGTGACAGCCCACTGATGGTTATTCATTGTAAGATTTTCTGATGCAATCCAGTGCATGGCGTCCGGTGTGTAGAGAGAGAAGAGTCTGCTGCTTTTAGCATCTGTGTGTGTGTGTGTGGGGGGGGGGGGGGGGGGGGGGGGAAGGGAGGGGGCTACGTGACTTGCTTTATCCTATTCTCACACCCAGATCCTCCAAAGAGGAAAGGAGGGTTCGGGGTACAAGGCTATGCTTTGTCCCATTCGGGGTGTCCACCCAAGGAATGCCCTTGACACAAGTTATCTTAGAGGAGACTCTACATACTCATGCTCAACCTGTACAGGGATTCACAAAGTCTTGTGTAGAAAGAGATTTCAATAGAGGGCCGGGATGATATCTTCTTGTTGTTTAAGCGTGAATCACTCTCCCTACCCTTGGTGAGCACCAGTGGTATGCTGTAGTTCTCAGCGTCCACAGCTGTGAGAATGGAAGAGTCATTGGACTGGATAACGGAGAGTAACTCGAACCCTAAGCATGTGCCCCACAGGGGGAAATGGTCTCCAGCATCGTTAGCCTGCAAGAGAACACACACGTCATGTGATGGTCATGTGACAAGCTGTGAGATGCTGTCAGTACAAGAGACTAAAACTGTCAGTCTCGTTCCCAGGTTCATTCAAATTGATTTTAGAATGGACCTGGGAAAGAAGCTACTAAACTAATAGACAAATCATCTGACAATTCAATTTGACACCCCAAATGCAGACACCCTTGGAGCCTAAGAAATGTAGCCTTGTTCCAGGCTCTGAAGAGAGAGCCTGGAACAAGGCTGCAAGAAATCTGTCCTATTCTTCAGTTAGTCTCATTCCCAAATCAATTTTTGGACAGGCCTGGGAATGAGGGTACTTACGAAGCAGCTCCACCATGATGTACATGTACTACAAGAACATACCTCCATTGCGATCTTGTACATGAATCTTCCAACATCCGAGTATCCAGACTCCACTAGTGAAGCTCCACCCCCTGGAAACAGCACTCTGAGAAGAGAGATCCCCATGGTCAGCCTCATGACTGATGGCTCGTTTGTACCTACGTGCATGTCCAATGTATGCATATACTCCCCCAATCTTCAGCGATTTGTATGTACCCAGTCTAACCTCATTCCCAGGCGCACCCAGCTTTTCAACATATCCAGTGCTGCCCCAAGATACTAGAGTATAGGATATGGATTGGAAACGCACGTAACTCACGTGATCAGTCTGCCATTAACGCCCATACTGAACGTGGCATGCCCTTTGATCTTATCCATGTTACGCGTTACGCATTGAAAATTACAGGTATGCGGTACCTTTGTGGGACTGTAGCCATTATACCAGGCAACCTCAGAACCAGCTAGTAGGATCATGCAACTTGTCATGCATTGTTAGATTGTACGAAGCTAAAAACAAGTCACCATAAGCAGTGTAAGACGGGAGAAATCCAGCCTTTTACGTGTAAAACGGCAAAACAAGCCTTTGTAGGACTACAAGTCACTATCAATAGCTTCTCAAAGTTCCATGTCAGAGATATAATTTGTACTGGAGCTGTTGTAGTGCAACGTAGCATTGGCAAAAATTAGTGGATGGTAAGCCGGGAGAAATCCAGCTTTGTAGACGGTACACGGTACAAGTGTTTGTGGGACTACAAGTCAGTAACGGTAGCTTCCCAAGGTTTCATATCATTCATACTGGGCTCACTGTGTTGCAACGTGGCATTGGCAAGGAGCAGTGGATCTAGTAGGGGGCGGAGCAGTAGCTTTCAATAGTAGCTTTCCAACGCCGACAAGCCGCTCTGAAAGACATAACAGGCAAAGAATTGGTCGAGTTGCATTTAGATCAAATTTACTGCCACTGCTCTGGCTTTATCCAAGTCTTGCGAGACCTCCTGGGTCAAGGAACAGCTTGTAGAAGCGATTTTCGTTGATTCTGCTAGCCTCACTCGTCTATTCTACTTAATGATGTAATGCGTAACGCGAATGGAACGCGAAACTATCTATGCTGCAAGCAATAGTAAGCTGGGCTAGGGATGAGGTTGTCGTACCCAGGCTATAGCCTCATGCCCAGGCTCCTGGGTATGAGGCTACCCAGGCCATGTGGGAAGAGGGGGAAAGGGTCTGGTATTTGCAATTTGGAATTTGTTCATATGTGCTCTGGAGTTTCTGTAAACATCATTAGGCTGGTTGTGTTAAAATTAAACATACGCCACATACAAATAAACATGTGTCACACGGGCACATACCCATTCAGAGAATTGAAAAGATGTCTGAGTTGGTCTCCAGTAGAATTGTTGCTGTGCACTCTGTCAAAGGCAAATAAGGACACGGCATAGCTGCCGTTGAATACACAGAACACGGCCTTCCTTATGCAAGACAGCCTCGTTCTCAGGTCCACCCTAGCCTCATTCCCAGGTCCACCCTAGCCTCATTCCCAGGTCCACCCTAGCCTCGTTCCCAGGTCTACCCTAGCCTCGTTCCCAGGTCTACCCTAGCCTCGTTCCCAGGTCTACCCTAGCCTCGTTCCCAGGTCCACCCTAGCCTCGTTCCCAGGTCCACCCTAGCCTCATTCCCAGGTCCACCCTAGCCTCATTCCCAGGTTTCTCTCCATCACTGGGGAGGAGCCTGGGAACGCGGTTACATATTCATGGAACAACAGAATTATGTTGGATACAAGATTGGGACGACCCTTGCACCAGCTGACTCAAGGTACTTGACATAGGACGCAGCAATGTAGGATCGGTTGGTTCCGTACTTCTCTGTAACAATGCCTGTGAGTTATGTGCATGTGTGTTGTGTGCATGTGTGTTGTGTGCATGTGTGTTGTGTGTATGTGAGTTGTGTGTATGTGAGTTGTGTGTATGTGAGTTGTGTGTATGTGAGTTGTGTGCATGTGTGCGGTAGGCTGTGTGTATTCCCTTGCAATCAACCCAAGTCTTGCAGGCCGAACTCAAAAACCTCTATCAGAGAGTCGGTAGACTCTCTATGTAGGGATGGCGCCGACGTGCAATATATGCAATACTTAAGCAAAAGCCGTATAGCTTCACCACAAACACGCAAAAAGTTTATTTAAGCATCCAGGCTTCCTCTTTGAGTGCCTTTGTGATCAGCAAGACTCATATAAGTGGCCAAAAGCCACGTGGAAGACAGCTAAACGCAAAAGTGTGCGATAGCAAAAGTGCCATTTTTCGTATTCTTCTTTCTTTCTTTCTTTCTTCGTTACGACTTTTGTTCAAACAACAATAACTCAAAAACGGTTCAAGCACTCACCGTAATTTTAGCACGAAACTGATGCTTATCACAGCGCGGAGCTCTACGACCACTCAGCGTCTTCATAGCTTCAAGTTCACCCTGGTCAACAAAAGCCATTCACAACACTCTGAGGCTGCTGTGCGTTGCTTAGGACGCCATTTTCAAATTTTGTACGCATGCGCACACAAAGTCTCGTTCCCAGACCAAAGACCACGATCATTGGTCTGGAAGCGAGACTAGTACACACGCGCGAAATCGCCAGCGGGCAGTACGCTTGGCTGTCACGGTCTTTTCCTCCCGCCGGCATTGGGCAAGGCTTATGAACACTACGTAGGTAAGGCGCTGCATTCAGCTGCCTACTTGTAGCTACACTAAAAATACCCTTTGAACTGTAAAGCTAGGATGTTCAGTTGTCAGTAGGATCATAGATAATAGAGACTCGTAACTCGGTTACGAGTCTCTATTATCTATGGTAGGATAGTAGTTTCTGTGCTGCAGCTGGTCAGTCGTCATGTGATTGACAACTGAAATTGGTTTCACAAAGTTTGGTAGGAAGAGTGGTTGGCCCTTCATCAGGTTCTAGCTGGCTATATTACACATAGGCCTAATTATTTAATACATGCCTGGAACCACTACTGTACTAAACTGTCAACGCCGTTTCAAGTTCTGGTGTTGTGATTACACTTACGTGTAACTGTAACTGAGATTAACATCAAAAAAGTACAGAAACAAGACTTAAAAAACATTAAAAATGTAAAAAGATGTAGGGATGGCATGCCAAAAAGTATGCAAACAAGGTAGGGATAATGCATGAAAGCAAAGGTCAACATATTGGCAAAGCCCCATCCCTACATCTTTTTCACACTACAGTAGGGGTCCCAACAAAAAATCCAAGAACGAACAAACTTAACTCAAGTATGCTGAAATCCAAGAACCAAGTGAACTTGTTTGTAAACTACAGTTACAATAATTTCTATGACTTTCGTTCTTCCGAAAATAAATGAAGCAAACAGAAGGTTATGTGCCAAAATATGGCCATTATAGGATTTTGATTTTATATGGGGGGTTATATATGAACATACCTTTAACAGATATCCACGCGAGTGGTCCAGCTATTTTAATACTCTACCAATGGTAAATAATCAATTGCACTGGTGCTTGCTAAATTTACTTGTCAAAAGTCACTTCAAACCATCAATTATTCTTCTATGGGAGAAATGTATTGCAACATTAAATAACAGCTAATATAGTCTCTTGACAGCTATAAACTTGAGTGGTCCAGGCATTTTTGCACAAGATACATCAAGTGAAATCCATCAGTACCGCTAGTTTCGTAGCGAAGTTTCAAAAGTCACTTGAACCGAATTGCGACCAATTTTTGACACTTAACCCTTTCAAGTCCAAGACGAATTGACTGAAAATAGCTTTGCAGCACCAACTTTTATAGTCCGGTTTTTATATATCTCAGATAGATAATTAGTTCTAGTACAACAAATTTGAAATCGGAGCACCTTCGATTTTTTCGTTGGGAGCCCTAACTACAGTTGATGCAATGCTGGTAGATCATATTAGCCTCGTCCCTGAGCCAACATGTGGGAGAAGGAATGTGGCCTGGGGACGAGGTTAAAACCATGCCATGTACTTTAACGACACTATCATAAGTCTGCAGTCTACTCCAACTCACTGCTTAAGTTGTTGAAGAGGTTCTGTATAACATAATGCTACCAAGAGGGTCATACTAGCCTCATTACCAGGCCATGTGGGAGGAGGAGGTGGCCTGAGAACGAGGCTACAGCCATGAACTGCCAGTAATAAAGGTTGTGAACTTGTGGTACGTTTTATGAAGACCCCCATGCACTAACTGTAGTGTGAAAAAGATGTAGGGATGGGGCTTTGCCAATATGTTGACCTTTGCTTTCATGCATTATCCCTACCTTGTTTGCATACTTTTTGGCATGCCATCCCTACATCTTTTTACATTTTTAATGTTTTTTAAGTCTTTTATATTTATACACAGTGATGACTTAAAGACAACTCCTGTCCTGAAGTAAGAACACCGAAGTTAAAAATTGGTTTCGATAGTGATTTATATGGTTAGGGTGTGGTTAGGGTTGGGTTAGGGCTGGTATAAATACAGTATAGCATACGGATGCTAACGTCCTGTCGTTAACGGCTTGTCCAACATCAAAAATGTTTGGCCTGCGGGACTAACTCACCTCAGACTGGCCATAGGACTGGCTTACCTATAATAGGCCTCTCGTTCAGAGCTAGAGACATCCCTAACAAACACAGGAGGGACACAGACGCCACAAGAGCAGCCATCGCCTGCACCACATTCGCTGGGCTCGAGCTAATAGAGTCTAATCACACTCGTGATGTAAACTTTGAACTTTGAACTTTGAACTTTAAGCTTGACGAAGTCTTCATCACAGATCGACGGTCCATGGCGAACCTATTCAAGAGGATTTTTGTGTCAGCTTTTGGCTTTGTTGTCCTCATTGTTTTGTGTATGTTACTGTTGAACATCTTGTCTGAATCTAGTGTGGATGTTGGAAAGTCGAAACATGACTTAGCTCCCCCCGATGCCCCCTCAAAGCTTCCAGGAACCACACTAGCAAAAGTGAAGATGACAGAAGAGCTACCAAGTATAAACAAGGGAACAAAATGGCTACCAAGTAATACTAAGATTTTTACTACTGCAGCCTCTGAGGTGTACACTGCTGTAACTATAGCAACAACTACGAAACCTCCTAAAAATAGATCACCTTTAATAACCCAGCCAAAGCCAACAGCATCTTCCACTATAGCATTCCTTCTGCAAGAACCTGAGCCTAACAAGAAAGCTACTCCAACTGTAGTGTGGAGAGATGCCAACGACTTCACTAAAATCTATTCTGCCCACTACGATGACCGACCCAGTGTATTTGGTCCAGCTGTCATCGTCTTTGGTGTCCAGGACTACAAGAAAAAGGTCACCTCTTGGTGCCACCTTACCTACTCCAATGGAGACACCAAGTGTGCCGAAACACCAGCTGAAGCGAAATCATTGAGTATGTATGCTTATGAGTATATATACTTATCTTTCTACTATGTCTGCAGGTTACCCTCCTCAAGGACAGAGGTACCGGAATACGTTAGTCTGAGTCCCAACTTTGGCTGTAAACTGGCTGACCCTGTAGCGTCTCGGCTCCCAGTACACCATGAAAAACCCAGAAAAAAGAAGCAATTTGGTATTTGTGTTCAAGGACCAGCATACAACATATCTGACCCCCAAATCTTTGTCAATTTTATTGAAATGCACAGAATATTGGGAGTTGAACACTTTACTATCTATACCCAGGATGTTAAGCCAGCTGTGATCCAGTTTTTACAACAGTATGTTCAAGAGGGCTTACTTGAATTACTTGAATGGAACATCCCTGTGAAATCCATCCACTATCGAGGACAGGAAGTACTCTTGAATGAATGCTTGTTTCGCAACATGTACCGAGTAGATTACTTAGCTCTTGTGGATTTAGACGAAGTGCTAGTCCCCATGCAACACAGCAACTGGGCTGGTATGATGAAACAAGTTGACACAAGTTCCTCAAGAAGTGTTTTTCAGTTCCCCCACACTTTTATGCACAAGAAAGATGATAAATTTATTGAAGGGTTTGACCCCTCGCTCCTAAACTGTTCCCAAGAGAATATTCCTCGATACTTCACCCACCGATATCAGTCACAGTATCCCTCCCAAACTGGCTGGAGATACAAACTCATTGTAAAGCCAGCTGAAGTTGTCCGCCTCAGTATACATGAACCGATGGAACCCGTCACAAAAACACTCAGAGTGATGCGAAATTATGCTTTACTGTATCACTACCGAGCACCAGATGTGCTCCCCCAGGATCCTGTGATAGTAGATAATAAACTGAGGACATATATTTCACCATTTGTACGTGCATTCAATACTAGATTATGTCAATAAAATTACTAGTCCAACCTGTTGCAGATAATATAGGGGGAGATGGACGATATGGGGAGGGTAAGGTAGCATATCTTGTCACTGACCGTTGGTCAGCAGCTATATAGTGATGTGTACATGTATCCTCGGTAGTGAAATGTTGGTGTTGTGCATGGTTACGTAGTTTCACTGACCGTTGGTCAGAAGCTAGTGATGTGTACATGTATCCTCGGTAGTGAAATGTTGGTGTTGTGCATGGTTACGTAGTTTCACTGACCGTTGGTCAGAAGCTATATAGTGATGTGTACATGTATCCTCGGTAGTGAAATGTTGGTGCTGTGCATGGTTACGTAGTTTCACTGACCGTTGGTCAGCAGCTATATAGTGATGTGTACATTTATCCTCGGTAGTGAAATGTTGGTGTTGTGCATGGTTACGTAGTTTCACTGACCGTTGGTCAGAAGCTATATAGTGATGTGTACATGTATCCTCGGTAGTGAAATGTTGGTGCTGTGCATGGTTACGTAGTTTCACTGACCGTTGGTCAGCAGCTATATAGTGATGTGTACATGTATCCTCGGTAGTGAAATGTTGGTGTTGTGCATGGTTACGTAGTTTCACTGACCGTTGGTCAGAAGCTATATATGTGTACATGTATCCTCGGTAGTGAAATGTTGGTGTTGTGCATGGTTACGTAGTTTCACTGACCGTTGGTCAGAAGCTATATAGTGATGTGTACATGTATCCTCGGTAGTGAAATGTTGGTGTTGTGCATGGTTACGTAGTTTCACTGACCGTTGGTCAGAAGCTATATAGTGATGTGTACATGTATCCTCGGTAGTGAAATGTTGGTGTTGTGCATGGTTACGTAGTTTCACTGACCGTTGGTCAGCAGCTATATAGTGATGTGTACATGTATCCTCGGTAGTGAAATGTTGGTGTTGTGCATGGTTACTAGTTTCACTGACCGTTGGTCAGAAGCTATATAGTGATGTGTACATGTATCCTCGGTAGTGAAATGTTGGTGTTGTGCATGGTTACTAGTTTCACTGACCGTTGGTCAGAAGCTATATAGTGATGTGTACATGTATCCTCGGTAGTGAAATGTTGGTGTTGTGCATGGTTACGTAGTTTCACTGACCGTTGGTCAGAAGCTATATAGTGATGTGTACATGTATCCTCGGTAGTGAAATGTTGGTGTTGTGCATGGTTACGTAGTTTCACTGACCGTTGGTCAGAAGCTATATAGTGATGTGTACATGTATCCTCGGTAGTGAAATGTTGGTGTTGTGCATGGTTACGTAGTTTCACTGACCGTTGGTCAGAAGCTATATATGTGTACATGTATCCTCGGTAGTGAAATGTTGGTGTTGTGCATGGTTACGTAGTTTCACTGACCGTTGGTCAGAAGCTATATAGTGATGTGTACATTTATCCTCGGTAGTGAAATGTTGGTGTTGTGCATGGTTACGTAGTTTCATTTCACCTGGATGAGGCACTTGGTGGCAACGTGTTTTGACTCGAGTATTGCAGAGGTGCCTGAATGAGCCACCCATAGGCTCAATCATTCCCAGGCCTTCCCACCGTCATCACTTACTGATCAAAAACTGGACGGTGGGAACACCTGGGAATGAGGCAAAGCCCACCATACACGTTAGTTCATGCCGCAGCATTAGGCCAAACTGTTAATTTATTCCAGACTGAATTTTTTTGCACCCAGTGAGAACTAATCACAGGTGTGACTTCCCCCCAGCCCTCATTACCAATACTCAAGTATTTTTACACACATGTATACCAATAGTTATATGATTGTGTGTACACATTGTAATTACTTGTTCCCAGCTAGGACCTCTATATAGCAGTCAGCACTTACACAGTACACAGATTGCATACTGAATGCTTCAGGTTGAAGCCTGGGAACAAGGCAGTGCATTTTGGTGGGAAGATGGAAGTGCAAGCGAAGGGTTATGAAGCTCTGAGGTCAGACCGTGTTTCAAGTTACCACCCGTTCATCTGTGTGACCCATATGAGACTCCACACAGCATTTCAGTACAAAGGCTGATGCCTGGAGGGAATATTTCCCGCCCAGGATGCCTAAGACACTGTATTGTTACCTAGGCAACACCACTGTACATACAACTCGATACAAGAGGCACAAGCACCATTTTGTGTTGCCTAGGTAACAGGCTTCACAAGACATTTTGTAGCAGTTTAGACAATATATTATTTTGTTTCCGACACTACGAGCGTAGATTCATACATACACAACAATATATAGCAGCAGGGAACAGAAAATGATGAAAAGAAACTTCACAGCTGTTGTAATTAATATACATACAAAACTCAAAATTGAAACAATAACATTTTGACGTATATTCCAAATCAAAAGCCGAGGAAGAAGAGGTATATAAGCAAGTTGAAACTGCTTCGGATAAACGCTACAAGTGAGATAAGAGTATTTGTCACAACCAAGAGTTGCAATGCTATACATCTAGAAGAAAGATTCATAAATATATTTATGGTTGCTAGGAGAGGATGTGGTCAGGGGGAAGCCCCTTCTCTCGTCTGTCCCAAATCTTCAAGAAGAGGTTTTCTAAGTCACGAGTGTAGCGACGAGTATCAAACAGGGGTGACTTCAGCCGAGATTCTTGGACCCGTTCCTTCAGGGCAAGTAGTCTACAGGCAAAAAAATAAAACGAAACAAATAAATAAAGAATGGAGAGAGGAGTGTCCACATTTCCTAATAGTCCCACCCCCTCTCTTAACTTCTTAGGAGTACCGTATAGCGGGTATTTTTCGCGGGGTAAAATTTTCGCGGAACCACAATTTATTGTTTTACAGAAAATTTTCGTGGGTTAAATTTTTGAAATTCATTTATTGACATTCACCAAGCGCGAAGCTAGCTATAGTTTATACCAGAGGTGCTCGCAATGGAGATCCTTGTCAAGTTGTGCAGTATTATGATTATGGACGCACTCGTTAGCGGCATGCGGACTAGCATCGCTAGCGGAAGTGGGCTGGCTCGCGCAAGACTAGGCACGGACAGCAGCAGGCTAAACCAAGAAAGAGAGTGGGCCCTTTGAGTTTGGTAACTGTTTTTGCGGGATGGCTATTGTAGCAGTGACGTGTTTCATGGACAGAACTGTCTGTAGAACTACACGCACGTGGATACGAGTCGTAAATTTTCGCGGGTGAATTTTTTGTAGATCCTACTCGACCACGAAAAACGCGAAAATTACACCCCCGCAAAAAATACCCGCTATACGGTAGTATATTGGGAACAGAAGTCACACATCCAAACCTAACCCCCCTTTCCCCCACAAAAAAACAACATTTTAATGTGCATTAAATGGAAAGAAATCTGCTTTGCATCCATGTGCTTAGATATAATACATGTGGATGAAACTTCATACTCCTCCCTTGTACGAACAGACTGACTGGAGGTCGCACTGAGAGTTTTGAGAATGAGATTATGACCACAACAAGAGGTGGCTGCTAGCATTGGAAGGGAGCCTGAGAATGAGGCTAGGTGGCTGCAAATAACAGTGACTTCAGTACAAGTCAGATCCTAAAAGAGCAAGAAAATTTATACTTACTCGGAAGGATTGTTTCCTAGTCTGACAGCCTTCTCCTCATAATCTTCTCTTGAGGTAGCCACAAGCTCAGTGAAGCCCAAGGCATGCAACTGCGATGCTGCAACTCTTGATGCCAATGTCTCAAGGGGTAACGTGAGCACAGGGGTACCGGCCCAGAGGACATCCATACCCGTCGTGTGACCATTACAGAGAGGAGTATCGAGACACAAGTCCGCTAGTCTCCCACGTCTGACATGTTCTTCTTTGGCAGCCACATGGGAAAAGATGATTCTGCCCTGGGGCAGCCCAAGTTTGGTGGCCATGGCAACGACATTCGTTTCTCCGGCTGCAGGGAATCTCAGCAACCAGAGGTAGCTGTTATGTACCCTCTTGAGAATGTTTATCCACATCTTGAGAGTGGCTGGGTCAATCTTGTAGAGTTGGTTAAAGTTGCAGAAAATGATGGCATTCTCCGGTAGGCCGTACTGGGATCTTGCAGTGAAGGGTAAGTCCGTGGGTAGACCCAGAGGATTGTCGTTTGTTACCAGCGGCAGTGGTTGAGGTGTTCCTTGTTGGTTGGTTTGCTGTTGCTGCTGTGGTTGCTGTTGTTGTTGTTGTTGTTGTTGTTGTTGGGGCTGGAGCATTTGTTGTTGTTTGCTCAACTGGTGCAGGAGGTTCTGCTGCTGGATCTTCTGCAACGTCATGAGTTGGCTGTTGGAGAAGGGATTGTTGGCTTGATGGTGGAGACCTAGGAGGGGGTGGCTGTGGACCTGGAGCATGCCGGGTTGGTGCTGTTGCTGCTGGAGCGCGAGGTTCTGCTGGAGTTGAAGGTGAGCTAGCTGCTGCTGGGTTATGAGCTGATTCTGGTGTTGGGGTGGCTGCTGCGTCTGCGGATAATACTGGTTTGTCTGGTTTACGACGACCGGATGAGTTGGTTTCTGGATCACATTACTGATCCGAACTATCCCTGCCTGCGTGTCAATTGCCCTAAGTGCATCCGGATTTGATGTACCCTGACCCTTGAAGAGTAGGTGTGGAAACATGTTCGAGTGGTCTCCAATGAAGAAGGTGTGTGGCATGTACGCTAATTTTTCTGAATAGTGTTCTGCAAGATGCAGTGGTGATGTGACTCTGTCAGTAACAATGTAGTCCATGTAGCTAGCCCCACTAGAGCCAGGGTAGCCAAGCCACATAACCTAATATAGGGAGTAAAGGGAGGGAGGGAGGGAGTGAGGGAGGGAGGGAGGGAGGGAGGTAAGGAGGGAGGGAGGTAAGGAGGGAGGGAGGTAAGGAGGGAGGGAGGTAAGGAGGGAGGTAAGGAGGGAGGGAGGTAAGGAGGGCGGGATGTAAGGAGGGAGGGAGGGAGGGAAGGAGGGAGAGAGTGAAGGAGGAAGGAAAGGAGGGAGGAAGGAAAGAAGGGAGGGAGGAAGGAAAGGAGGGAGGAAGGAAAGAAGGGAGGGAGGATGGGAAAGAGGATACTATCAGAGCTTTGTATATTGGAATATGTAAATAGTTACCTTGGAACATGACCAAATTGATTATTTTCAGGCATAGAAGTTAGATTACAAACCTGAATTGGGGCTGGCTTGAGTGCAAATATCTCGTTCCTTGCTCCCTTGGTGTAGCCATTCATGTTGATCAGAACATGAATGCCATCAGCATTAATACGATCAGCTGCCTGCCCATTGTCCGAGATCTACATACACAGAGTGGGAAGGAGAAGGGTATTTGAAAATGGTGGGGGTACTTTTAGAGGTTATAGATATTAACAATCAATGAACATCTCCCTGAAAAAGCAGGCCTTAGATTTTATGTAAAGCCATCCACTGTGCCGGACATGTTTCAGCCAATGCCAGGCTTCATCAGCTGCACTGGGGTGACTGGGAGAAGCGGGCTGCAACACCATGCAAGAAAAAAAGGTTAAGTGCTTCCATGTGGTAGTCAGTGAGGTAGGCATGGGTGGCACAAGGCAGAGCAAATTCATTACTACGACAGGACAAAAATGACCAGGAGCAGAATGAGAGGGAGTGGGACATTAAGAATGGAATGGAGGTAGGACAGCACTAAACATGGAATGAAGACACATGGGAATGGAACTGAAACAGGGAAGCACAAGGGACCTTGGAGAGGTCGACAAAGTGCTCGGCCTCTTCCTGGATCTTTCTCCGGAAGCTGGTATTGTCATCCACAGAGAGGGAGTAACAAAAGACCTCCAACCGTGATTTGTCGTGGAGTCCAGGAATGCTCTGCATCAGGTGAGACGTGGGGTGATTGCAAAAGTCAGATGAGATATAGCCAATCCTCAGGCGACCATGGCTGTTGACAAGGCTGTTTGGGTACTGGTAGGGAGACTTGTGCAGAGTGGTGACCTGCACAGGTGTGAAGGGAGAGGAGGGAGAGGAGAGAAGGGGAGTAGGAAGAGGGGGGGAAGGAGGAGGAGGAAGGAGGAGGAAGGATGGGGAAGGAGGAGGGAGGGGAAGGAGGAGGAGGGAAGGGAAGGAGGAGGAGGAAGGAGGAGAAGGATGGGGAAGGAGGAGGAGGAGAAGGAGGAGGAGGGAGGGGAAGGAGGGGAAGGAGAGGAAAGAGAGGGGGAAGAGAAGGAGGAGGAGGAAGACGAAAAGGAGAAGGAGATGGAGAATAGGGGGAGAGGAGGGAATGGAGAAGTGGTCTCCTAAAACACATGCTACAGAGTCTGCTTGTAAACCAAAAGCTCTCATACCTTCTCGAGACAGAGCATTGCATGTCTGGAGGCGATGCCCTTCCTCTGGGAAGGAGAAAGGGGATAGAGCATACTGTGGTGGGGGTGAACAGAGGGGAGGCGGTTCTTTGACAGCTGGTCCTCCACAACCTGAACAATCTTCTCCACCCGAGCATCATAGTCTGACCAGTCACACACAATCTAGTGGGATGAAGGAGAGTGCAGAGGAGGGGAAAGGAGGGGAAGGGAGTGGATAGGAGGGGGGAGGAGGGGAGTGAGTGGAGAGGAGGGGGGGAGGAGGGGAGGTGAGTGGAGAGGAGGGGGAAGGAGGGGAAGCGAGTGGAGAGGAGGGGGAAGGAGGGAAGGGAAGTGAGTGGAGAGGAGGGGGAAGGAGGGGAGAGGAGGGGGAAGGAGGGGAGAGGAGGGGAGGTAGAGGGGAGGGGTGGGGAGTGAGAAGTTGGAAAGAGAAGGGGAAGAGTGGGGAAAATGACAAGTGGAGAAAAGGGGAGGTAGAAGATGGTGAACGACAGCTACAGAGTAACACTCTTCGTTTAAAGTGTAACATCTGATGTGTGACTAGTTAGCAAGAGGTGAGAAGCAAGGGCCAGTCACAAAACGCTCGCTTACTAGAGAAGCTCCTACAAACACAACTGAAGCAGAGTACACACGATGCTGGGGAAACGTGATCAGCCAAAAAGACCTCAACACAACACTGAGACCACACTAACCCACATACAGAGTACATGAAGCAGAGTACATGATGCTGGGGAAACGTGATCAGCCAAAAGACCTCAACACAACACAACACTGAGACCACACTAACCCACATACAGAGTACATGAAGCAGAGTAGACGATGCTGGGGAAACGCGATCAGCCAAAAAGACCTCAACACAACACAACACTGAGACCACACTAACTCACATACAGAGTACATGAAGCAGAGTACATGATGCTGGGGAAACGCGATCAGCCAAAAAGACCTCAACACAACACAACACTGAGACCACACTAACCCACATACAGAGTACATGAAGCAGAGTACATGATGCTGGGGAAACGCGATCAGCCAAAAAGACCTCAACACAACACTGAGACCACACTAACCCACATACCTGCAGGCAGTGTGCCAAATTGCAGAAAGCATCGGGGAAGTCTGGCTTCAACTTGAGAGCCATGCGGTACGACGTGATTGCTTCTGGTATGTTTCCAGAGTCTTTGTGAATGGAGGCAAGGTTGCTGTGTGCGTCAGCAAAGGCGGGGTTGATCTGTATGGCTCTTGTGTAGCACTGCATGGCTCCCGGTATGTCTTGCATCTCCTTTAGCGTGTTGCCCATGTTGCTGTACGCATCTGCAAAGTTTGGGTGGATTCTGTGTGTGTGTGTGTGTGTGTGTGTGTGTGTGTGTGTGTGTGTGTGTGTGTGTGTGTGTGTGTGTGTGTGTGTGTCAGTGTGTGTGTGTGTGTGTGTGTGTGTGTGTGTGTGTGTGTGTGTGTGTGTGTGTGTGTGTGTGTGTGTGTGTGTGTGTGTGTGTGTGTGTGCCCGGTCAAAGTCCAACCCCTCCTCATAGTGGTGACCGGGTGTAACGGGACGTACAGCACGTACGGACCGGCTAACGGGGCTATGGCATTACACTCGAGGAATAGTGTGAACATGAGCACAGGGCACCGCCTGATGGCGCCACTCAGATCATCCCTCGTGTGTTCCCCTGCGGAGGGCTTGCATGCCTCTCAGGAGGTTACTACTAAACATGCACATCGTAGAGCAAAGCTAGGAAGTAAAGCTTGGTACTTTGGTACTTGGAATGTGAGATCACTTGTTGACAATGAAGGCACAGTCGAGACAGCCAGACTGAGTTCTGAGGTGAGTGAGTCAGAAGATCGAAGGATTGACCTAGTCATCAGAGAACTGAACCGGTATGACATCAAGGTTGCTGCTCTCCAAGAGACCAAGTGGTTTGGGAGTGCAGTCTACCATGTTGGGAAGAGTGTAGTGCTGACTGCTGGCCGGAAAACACCTCAGGGATGTCAGCCAAGACATAGGGGAGAAGGCGTAGCCATTGTCCTCACAGGCCATGCAATAACTGCATGGAAGGCGGGAGGAGAACAGTGGAGATCATGGGGCTCCCGGATCATCAAAGCTACTCTTGGAGGAGGCAGCAGGAAGACCAACTGTATACACATCTTTTCATGTTATGCACCGACCTTTGCCGCAAGCAGAGCTGAAAAGGATAACTTCTTTGATCACCTACAGCAAGCCCTGGATGAGATACCATCAAATGAAACTTACGTGATATTGGGAGATTTTAACGCCCGTGTTGGTTCAAGGGACCCTATGGAGGAAGATCACTGGGAAAAGAGCAGAGGTCCTCATGGATTTGGTGAAATGAATGATGCAGGGAAGGAGCTTTTAAGCTTCCTATCCCTGAATGAAGCGACAGTCTGCAACACGTGGTTTCAGAAGAAAGATGCCTATAAGTGCACCTGGCAACACCCTAAATCAAAGAGATGGCACTGTATTGATTACGCTGTCGTTCGTGCGAGAGATAGAAGGAGATGCCTTGATGCCAGTGTTAAGCGAGGCGCTGAGTGCAACACAGACCATCAGTTACTCCGCATTAAGCTGTGCATGTCTAAGCTGTATCAAACAGCAAAGACAACTGCTACCCCACGCAGATTTGACGTGTCCAAGCTGGCTGGCCCAAGTCTTGATGAAGATGGAAAGAATACACCCAGAGGCCAATTTCAGGAACTTGTTAGCAAATCAGTAAAAGAGCAGTGGAAGGTGGATGGGTCAACCCAAGATAAGTGGGTAGTAATACGCTCGGCTTTGACGGAGGCAGCCAAGTCAACTCTGGGGGTTGAGAAACGCAGACATCCAGATTGGTTCAGAGAGAGTGCTAACTCTCTTGAACCCATTCTCCAGAAGAGAAACCAACTCTACCTAAGATGGCTTGGGAGTGGCCTCAGCAGTGATAGACAGAACTTTTCCAAGGCACGGAGCGAGGCACGTCGTGCAGTGAGAGCAGCAAAGAATGCTTGGTTCACCAGCAAGGCAGAGGAGGCACAGATGAGCAGATTTGGAGGTAAAATGGTATGGAAGTGCATTAGGGATATGCAGTATGGTAGACGTGGACTTGTACCATCCAGACTAACCACAGTAGTTGACGAAGAAGGCAACCCATGCCTACAGTAGAAGCACAGCAACAGCGGTGGAGGAGGCACTTTACCAACATTTTGAATATCCAGAGCCAATTCAATGAAGACGAGATCAAGAAAGCCAGACAGAGACCAGTGAGACACCAGCTGGCTGAGGTGCCAACTATGGATGAACTGACCGATGCAATTGGCAAGCTCAAGAATGGGAAGGCTGGAGGTGCATCTGGCATCCTACCTGAAATGGTCAAAGCAGCATGTTGTGAGGATGACTTTCTTGAGCTACTACTGGATCTAGTACAAGCAACGTGGAAGGAAGGTGAGGTGCCAAAGGATTGGTCGGATGCTTTACTAGTCCCGATCCCAAAGAAAGGAGACCTAAGTAAATGCGATAATTGGAGGGGCATTGCCCTGCTGGATACTGTTGGGAAAGTAGTTGCTAGAATCATCCAGGAGAGACTGCAAATTCTTGCTGAGGAAGAGCTCCCAGAATCCCAGTGTGGCTTCAGGAGAGAACGCGGATGCTCAGATATGATATTTACTGTGCGCCAGCTTGTTGAAAAATCTTGGGAACATCGAGCGAAATCGTTTCTAGTGTTCATCGACTTGAAGAAAGCCTACGACTCTGTCCCTCGTGAAGCACTGTGGCTGGCACTGAGCAAACTTGGAGTTCCAGAACCAACAATCAAACTCATCAGATCCTTCCACTGTGATATGCAAGCCCAGATCAGGCTGAACGATGCTACGCTAGAGTCAATTGACATCAACAATGGCTTACGTCAAGGCTGCTCCATGGCCCCGGTGCTCTTCAATCTGTACTCATGCTTAGTCATTGAGCGATGGAATGCAAGAGCGAGCAGTTTAGAAGATGCTGGCATATATCTGAGGTATAAACTTGACAGGAAGTTGTTCAGACGATACACTAGAAATGCCGAAGAAGTAAAGGTAAATGAGTGCCAGTTTGCTGATGATGCCGCCCTCCTGGCAACAACTAAGAGAGGAGCAGAGTTGATCACCACAGAGTATATGCTTGTAGGTAGGGACTTTGGGCTCACTCTTAGCATCCCAAAGACGAAGGTCATGACAGTGGGAAGAGAAGTGGCAGCTGAAGACAGAACGCCGCTGAGTGTAGGGGAGGAAGAGATAGAATCAGTCAACGAATTCCCATACCTTGGATCACAGATTGAGTCTTCTGGCAGGGTGAAGCTGGACATAGAAAGGCGGATTGCACAGGCCTCCAAGGCCTTTGGAGCACTTAGGAAACCGGTCCTTTTGGACCGCGACCTGAAAATCATCACAAAATGCAAAGTGTACCAAGCCTGCGTGCTGTCTGTACTCCTCTACGGGTCAGAGTGCTGGACGCCATTGAAGAAAGATCTGAAGAAGCTAGATTCATTCCACAACAGGTGTGTGAGAACCATCTTGGGCATTACCAACAAGCAGCAGTGGAGCCAACGGATAACATCACTCGAGATAAGACAAAGGTGGGGTGACCCAGAGACTGCTACAGTGAAAGTGATGAAGCGCCGTCTTGAGTGGCTGGGCCACGTAGCCAGGATGCCAGATCACCGCACTCCGAAGATCTGCCTCTTCAGTTGGCTGCCACAACCCCGTCCACGTGGTGGTCCTAGACTAAGGTGGAGAGATGTGATTAGGAAAGACCTAAGAATGATAAAGGTATCGGAGGACAAGTGGTATGATGAAGCCTCAATGTCTAGGTCGAGGTGGCGAAGCACCTACAAGGAAGGACTCAAGAGTCTCACTGCTAATGATAATCCAGAAGCCCAAGAAGATGTAGCCAACCAGATTAAGTGTGATGAGTGTAACAGATCCTTCAGAAGGGAAAGTGACAGGAAGCGACACAAGTGCATCTCAGAGAGACAGAAGCCTGTGAATGAACAGCGTGGAGCAGTGCAATGTACAACATGCAATCGGTGGTTTAGAAGCCGCGGAGGGCTATCTGTCCACAACTGTAGACCTGACCAAGCAAATGAAACCTAGCTTTGCTCTCCCCCCCTTGTTGGGGGGTCGCGTGGCCGTTAAACGGCAGCAAAACCGAAGGAAGGAAGGAAGGTGTGTGTGTGTGTGTGTGTGTGTCAGTGTAGGTGTGAGTGGGAGGTGCAGACATGAAGGAATGTACAACTGCTGCCTTATAAGGCAGTGAGTGTAAACATGTCGTATATAACCAAATTAACACATAATTCCCAAGTAGTTTGCAGGATGTGGAATGAAAGGTGTGGGAATGGAAGGAGGAAAGGAGGAATGGGGGAGGGAGAGAGGAAGGAAGGGAGGAGGGAAGAAGGAAGGGTGGAGGGAGAAGGGAGGAAGGAGGATGCGAGGGGTAGCAGACTCACCTAATAGCATGTTTATAGTGCATGAGTGCCTCCTGGAACTTGCCCTGCATCTGTAGGATGCTGGCCAGGTTAGAATGAGCCGCTGCAAATTCTGGGATGATCTGGGGTAGCAGGAAGATGACAGAAAAACAAACTTGAATAAAAAAGTCTTCTGTTAATGGCTCTTCAAATGATTTCTTGTGAACAAACAGAGCCAGCAAACTGGTGTTACCATGGCTCTCAAAACCTCATCTTTGATTCTCTCCCTTGGAGCCAACCACACCAACATGAATACTGTACAAAGTCTTAGAACTACTCACATAACTCAAATAGCGTAGTGGTAGTGGTGTGTATCATAGCAACGTAAGTCATGACTGTGTGTTAGTCTTGTTCCCACACCGGGGTTAGGTTTTGGGATTGGGACCGAGAATATCATGGTAACCGTATGGAGCATCAGATATATGTGTTAGTCTCATTCCCAGACTATTTCCAGCGTGCGTATCACTTCCAGTATAACACACAGGATACTGAAAGCGATTCACACTGGGGTAAGTTTAGGGTCTGGGACTGAGAGTATCATACATACCTCCAGAGCTTTTCTGTAGAGGGTGATGGCCTCCTCTATGTGTCCCTGTTCTCTCTTGATGTTGGCCAGGTTGTTCAGGGAGTCCGCATGGTTGGGGTTCATGTGCAGAGCAGTGTTGTAGCACTCCTCGGCCTCTGCCACCTAGTCACGAAGGTGGAGTAACAATTATGTCATAGCAAATACATTTCAAGTTGACATTAAAATCTCATAATACATTATGAAGTTGCCTAGCAGAATACACAGCGACCAAAGGGTGTTCAAAGTCCGCAAAGCAGATTATTTTCCATTTAATGCACAGCAAAATATCCATGAGTATCGCTACTTTGGCTCAACTGAATGAAAATAGCTTGGATAAGTGACTTACAACTGTAATACAAATTGACTTGATACATGGTATAACGGCATCACATCATAGATAGCATTACATCATATTAGATAATGGCATTCCAGCATATATAGCATAATGGCATTACATCATAACAGCATTCCAGCATATAGGCATCTTATTGCCCAAATGGCGGCCTCACACAGTGTGTGTCATTCACATGTTATGTACACACAGACCCTACTCCCCACACAGACCCCACTGCACCGCACACAGACCCCACTGCCCACACAGACCCCACTGCACTGCACACCCACCCCACTGCACCGCACAGACCCCACTGCACCCCACACAGGGCTTACCTTTCCCTGCTCCTTCAAGGCATTGGCAAGGTTGCAGTAGGCATCCGGAAAGTGTGGCTGGAGCTCTATTGCTCTCTGGTATGTGTCTATGGCCAGCTCAATCAAACTGAGGAAGACACAGGAAACAATGTGCACCAGAAATAAACATGTGTACAGCTGTTGTCTTGTTGCTTAGTAAAATGAGTTAGAATGGATGGAGGTGAAAAGGGGTGTGGCAATTGGTTGCTAAGCAACAGGAGAACAAAATAAGTTGCATTTCCCAGAGACAAAATGGTATGTACACAGTCTACATGTAAATACATATAAAATGAAGGCTCGCTGTAGAGTCGACATTATTACATTACGAGTTTTGGGCTGACCTTTAAAAGACTTGAGTTTTACAAATATCTGACATTCCCAGACTCACCCACCAGCTTTTATCGACAAATGGGGGAGAGTCTGGCGCGTTTTATCAAATTATAGGTATGCACGTTTTATCAAATTATAGGTGTGTAACGAACAATGTGAGCCTCTGGTGTGAACTGCCTTTGGTTGCTACTGTATCGACAAATAGGAGAGACCCTTGTGAACTGCCTTTGTTGCTACTGTATCAACAAACAGGAGAGACCCTTGTGAACTGCCTTTGGTCGCTACTGTATCGACAAATAGGAGAGACCCTTGTGAACTGCCTTTGGTTGCTACTGTATCGACAAACAGGAGAGACCCTTGTGAACTGCCTTTGGTTGGTAGCTACTGTATCGACAAATAGGAGAGACCCTTGTGAACTGCCTTTGGTCGCTACTGTATCGACAAACAGGAGAGACCCTTGTGAACTGCCTTTGGTCACTACTGTATCGACAAACAGGAGAGACCTTTGTGAACTGCCTTTGGTTGCTACTGTATCGACAAATAGGAGAGACCCTTGTGAACTGCCTTTGTTGCTACTGTATCGACAAACAGGAGAGACCCTTGTGAACTGCCTTTGGTTGCTACTGTATCGACAAACAGGAGAGACCCTTGTGAACTGCCTTTGGTTGGTAGCTACTGTATCGACAAATAGGAGAGACCCTTGTGAACTGCCTTTGGTCGCTACTGTATCGACAAACAGGAGAGACCCTTGTGAACTGCCTTTGGTCGCTACTGTATCGACAAACAGGAGAGACCCTTGTGAACTGCCTTTGGTCGCTACTGTATCGACAAACAGGAGAGACCCTTGTGAACTGCCTTTGGTCGCTATTGTATCGACAAACAGGAGAGACCCTTGTGAACTGCCTTTGGTCGCTACTGTATCGACAAACAGGAGAGACCCTTGTGAACTGCCTTTGGTCGCTACTGTATCGACAAACAGGAGAGACCCTTGTGTGTTTTCACCACATTATTGGGGCAAGCCTGAGCCAGCCCCACACTAGCGTGACTGCATTGAGCACGTGTGTGTATCTATCTATGCTTGTTTGGACCGACCACTTACCGTAAATTTTAAATGAGCGCATTCAAAATTTTTTAATATTTCACGACATCCATGCCGACGTGTACTTCAGCTAAGCCGTGAGAACGAGCGTGAAGGGCTACTACCAGACTGCAAGGTCAGCGTGAAAGAGAGCAAGAGCGAAGACGATTCAAGTTGAATGTGTTGGCAGCACGCACGGCAACTTACTTTCTGAACTATGGTGAGTCTGACGATTGCGTGACAAGGCGGCTACGAGTGACAGGCAGCAGGATGTAGCTACGCTGGCTTCAGGTACGTGCTTGGCATGACCGCTCATACATAGCACAGATTCCCCTGCTAGCCGTCATGGTTTGACTGTGAAGTTTAGCCCATGCCAGTGTAGCCATAATTGTCCGGCTGGACGAATGGATGCATGCCTGTGTGGCCATCCCAAATGCAATCTGCTACTCGCTCAGGCTCGCCCCAAGATGATTCAGCATCTTTCTAGTATGAACAATATGAACCTCTGACTTCTTTGGCTATCACTCAGTAGGGGTGGGTGACATTGGTTTAATCAGCCACAATCGTTGTTTACATTACATGTTAAACATATCATGCCAAGATCATAATAAAACAAACAAACATACATACTGAGGTTTTAAGTGCTAAAATAGTTGGTCAAATTTTGTTTTTATCCAGTTGCAGTGGCAAGAAGTGTTATGCGACATTATGCAATGATTACTGGATAATTACGGTATAGATGGCATGGTTAGTACGAGACAAAATACTAAGATGTATTACATAACCATTCCTACCACTCAGTACACAAACCTTCCTCAAAAGTGCACTGCAGCTACTGTACATACATGGTTAGTACGAGACAGAATACTAAGATGTATTACATAACCATTCCTACCACTCAGTACACAAACCTTCCTCAAAAGTGCACTGCAGCTACTGTACATACATACTCAGACTAGAGCTTCCTACAAACACAAAACATCTTACTGGCGGTTTCAAGTTCGTTGTCATACTCATAAACAATACATGCACTAAATTAGTTCGTTTCCTTATCTTTTAACCATCTCAGTTGAGAGAACTGTCCAACCATACGGACCAGACGCTAAGCATCATTACTGTTTTACAAGAATACTGATACATTTGTATCTAGGGATGCTGAAGACGGCCAGGAGCAATTGTAAACATGCACACCATAGTCCACATGGGTGATAACAAACTTGAAACCTCCAGTAGTGTACCTATAACTTCCACCCCTCACACCCAGACATGGGTAGTACAAGAAAAACAAATCAGAGTGCATACCCTTGCTCATAGTAGACGCAGGCCAAGTTCCCGTGAACAATGGCGTGGTTGGGACTCAAACTAAGAGCTCTTAGGTAGGCTGCCACAGCCCGGTCGAATATCCTGGCCTCTTTCAGCACGTTGCCAAGGTTGATGTAGGCGTCCAGGAATGTTGGGTCCAGCTGCACGGCCTACAGGGGAATGAAGGAAGCCACAAGTCTCAACGGTTCCCACAAAAGGAATGAAGGTGTATCAGGACCAACAACCATCCCCAAGGCTTCACAAAAGCCAAACAACGACTCTGGAGCCAGGTAGGTTGAAAGGGATATTTTCAGTGGGTATACCACATTCCATTTGAAGGGTTCTTCAATTCCCGTTTCAGCCAAAACAGGCCTCGTCAGGTGCAGGGATACGCACAGCATGCATTGACGGAGATACTTACATGTAACTAGTGCTTGTGTGTGATGTGATAGTGTCACATACGCTATATATTGTTAACCATCTGATAACCTTGTATGATATGACCCCCTAACCCAAGCTATAGCATCGTAGCTCTACTGTAGTGGGAATTGAAGAACTCATCAGACTGAAGGCTCTTTATCTCTCTCTCAAGAATTACTACCTTTTCCCAGTTGAGTGAGAGAGGGAGAGAAACAGTTCTAAGTTGCAAATGCAGGCCTCAAAACAATTCTGCTATTCAGCAGCTAAGTGTAACACATTTTCCACTTCTTTTGACTAGCAGCATTAAAACTCTCAATTCTAAGACAAAATAAACTACAGCCGTTCAAAGTAATGCTCTGTTTGGATTGGAAAAATCACTTGAAGTGATCAAACCATACTGTGAACAGTGCCGTCTATTCCCCATCTCTCCTCTTGTGATTTTGTTTTTCATATCTACCCAACCAGAGCCCTAACATTGAACAGAAAACAGAAACCACGATATCCTTTCAAAAACCAACAAACTAGAAGTATGCTTCATACCTTTTCAAAGTGGTGTATAGCCAGCCATATTTCTCCCTGAGCGTTGTACACACATCCAAGGTTGCTCCACGCCACGGCAAAGTTTGGCTGTGTCTCAATTGCTTTCATGTAGCACGCCTGTGTGAAACAGATACACAAATGGGTGTGTGTGTGTGTGTTCAAATTTGATACATATACAGACAATGCAAAAAAATGCGACTAGCCCTGAGAAAAGAAGACACTTTTCACGTATGTTGAAAATTAGCACTTCCCAGCCACAAGAATCTTTTGTTTACTTAGCAACTGAGCATGTGCCATGCCTCCAATTGTGCCTGGGGAAAGTCTGATTGTTGTAGAGTATTCTGTTTTTCAACTTTAAAGTGCTGCTGTGTAAAAGTACTCATTCAGAGCCAGTCACACAATCATGCATACAACGCACACATGAAATCTCAAGTCAGACATCTCGGTGAACTGCTGGTGGGTATTAATTGGAATCACACCTCGTGGGCACACATCTGTTATGCCATGTCAGCAGTCTTTGTCGTTTCACTCCATAACCAGACTGCTAGAGGCGCTCTTTCTCCTCCCCCTCCTCCGCGCCTGGGAACAAGGCTAGCGCTAGACCTAAACTTGCATCACAAATTTTTGACCTAGCCTCTCTATACAATGGAACCTCTCTACTACGGACACCCTTGGGACCAAAAACAATTGTCCTGATTAGTGAGGTGTCCTTATTTCAGGGGGAGAATAACATGTATTTATACTAGAAAATGTAGAACATTGTGGGGGCGAGCCTGAGCAAGCAGCTACTACGGCTACACATGAATAGACTAAGCTTCACGCTGAAATCATGAGCTGAATCGTTAGCGTTTATGAGTGCCGTTTATGCATGGGCCCTACCTGAAACGGTCTCAAACCGGCGTGTATAATTTGTGTACGGTCTGCGAGCAGCCTACCATTGATGGTTGGTCCGTAGCTGCCGTGACAAACAAGAAATAAGGTGCCGTACGTAGTTCAACTTGAGGCGTCTCCACTACGGTTGCCGACACTGCACTCTGGCAGTAGCCCAGCATTGCCCTTCACCTATTGCGGCTACCTATACGAAGTGCACGAGGAGGTTCAATTTTCGGGAAATATTTAAGCGCATTTAAAATTTACAGTATATGGCCGCAAACAAACAAACCAACATACACACGCGTCTTGCAATGCAGTCCCACTAGTATGTGGCTCGCCCCAATAAAGTTGGGACTTAGTCAAGTGTCCTGATTAACCAGGTGTCCTTATTTCAGGGGTGTCCCTTAAGAGGGGTTCCACCTATGACCTCATTTTCAGAGCATACACACTAGGCAAAGGCTTTGGCTAGATCATTTAACAAACTCCTAATCTAATTAAAAAAAACCTTAACTTGGAACCAACACTGAGATAAAATTCCATGGTTATAAAATCACATGGGTGGAAAACCATCACCCCGGTAACTGGGAGAGTGCATACAAAAACTGTCACACATCACACGTGTCACCCATGCATGTAACTACATGTAGGAGAACACCATACTCCATCATATAAACACTAGGTTGAAGTCTCCCAAATTTTGGCTAGATCTAATTAAATAATTAGTAGTCCTTAGCCATAGGAACCGACAAATATAAAATTCCATGGGTCTGAAATCACATGGGTGGAAAACCATCACGCTGCTAACTGGGAGAGTGCTTAGAAAACTACCATCCACATCACATGCGTCACCCATGGGGCACATGAAAACTGGCTGTTCATTGACTATAGCCCTGCTCCCAAGCTCCTGTGCATAGGCAAAGAAAAGAGCATGGCACACTGTTTGTACATGAGTCTGAGAACATACAAATCTTCCACTGGATTTATATGGCTTGCTGTTTCGGAAATGAGGGTCAGGTGTAAGGGTCAGGCAAGGATTATTCTTAAGTGCTTCCAAAACAGTATCTACCCCAAACCAGTTGCTACAATGATGCTAGGATGAACCTGAGGACTATGCTGGATCAATCACCCCTCCAACAGGAAGACCAGTTCACATAGGGAAAGGCTACACTTCCTGTGGGCGAGTGAGTGGTTGGAATATGACCACACTAAAGCTACATCCTCTTTAACAAGGAAACCACTAGCCACCTACACCCACTGGCAACCCAAGATAAGAGTAAGCCAAGTTGATTTACAAGGATTCAGAGTATTTCTAGCTACAGCCCAACACACCTACAAACACACACACACACACTCTCACACACACACACACACACACACACACACACACACACACACACAGCACAAAAGGTAACAAATCAAAGCAAACTTTGATGTTCAATAACAAACTGAAGACTGGGCTGGGCCTAAGGACAAGTGCAACAGGCTTGATGTCTGTGAAGTGAGTCAGCTACATGGCTGGCAAGCCAGTGAAGTGAGTCGGCTACATGGCTGGCAAGCCAGTGAAGTGAGTCGGCTACATGGCTGGATAACAGCTGTTTTCATCCATTTGTCTGTCACCCCTCTGTAATGTTTGTCAGATTGCCTCGTACCACTGTCCAATCATGTTACACCCATGTACCTAATTAAGTTTAATGGGCATGGTGTCCTGAAGGCTAGTTCTACGCAGACGACTGACTGACTCACACATTCATAGGCTAGCTGTCTCCTAAAGTCAAGCCACCGTCCAAAGAAACACATGCCCGACCACAAGCACAGTACAATAAAATGTTTATATATGACGGTCGTCCTACAGTGTGAAACATAAGTACTGTTCTGTTTTATAGAATCCTCCGTTTTTAAATGAGTATGATTGCTGATTCAGCTATTACTAGCTTCCAAATGTAATGGGTCCAACATATTTTCAGCTACAAGCATTGACACAGAATAAAGACCAAGCATAGCTATAAGGATTGTAGATAAAACATACCTAAGAATCAAGAAATAAATACAAAATTTTGTACAATTGTTTCCACATTTTAACAGGGTGTGTTCTACTTCACCCTGAAGTCAAGAAATGCGCATGATGTGAACAATTTTCTACCTATCTGCAAGATGTGTTTTATTCCGTCTTCTACAGGAGTAACACATGATCACAAGTACTCTTGAAATGGTAGATTACACGTTTACCTTTGCATCTTCTAGACGGCCCAGAGCTTTGAACAAGTTCCCTAAGTCACTGCGAACACCGTACAACTCCTGTAAAAGAGACAGAGAATGCAACAATGAATAAAATGAAAAATGGCATCTACTGTGCACGTGACAGGACATTTCGTTTGTCATCACCATTCATCTTACAAAGGGACTATTATGAGCACACACATTTGGACACAACCCTGCATTTTTGTGGCTGCAGTTGGACCAAGCCATACTCGGGTGCTTTAAACACATTCCAACGTTGTTACATAATGGTTAATGTAATACTAGTCCTAGACTACACGGTGAGCTCATTCATGATGTTTATTAATACCACTTAACGACCAGTGGGAGGAATACTTTATAATTCTATATAACTATACATTACAGTGAATACAGTCATCATAATCCTGCCAAGCAGTGCCTACAAAACCATCCTTAGTTGGTAAACTGTGCCAGAGGCAATTTGAGTGCCCAGGTGGCAGACAGGTGTTGAGGCAATACGTATGATATCACAGGGAAGATAGCTGCATGTATCAAAATCCAGTACTCAAATTTCTATGTATAGTGCATGCCCCACCTTTCACAAGGAAAAACAGTCTCCAGGTCGAATTTCTTGAGCTAGCATGCACTTAAATCTGGTCAGCCACAAGACTAGTGTAACCAGGCAAGGTTCAGAAAGTTTTTACAGTGATGATTGGCCTGGGGGGAGGGGGGGGGGGGGGGGCTTTTAGTGCTGTGGTTACGTGAAGATGGTAGGATTTTTGCAACAAGTCTGCTCAAAACCATTATGATACTAGAGAGTGAGATATGTAATGGTTATAAGGGAATGGTGTAAACTAATTCCTAACGTCCTTGCAATTTCAATGGTCCACGCCACATTCTCAAAACAAGTGCAAAAAATTTGATACACTGCACCAAATTGTCTCCCCGCAAGAGACACACACTCAGGTTTGAGAACAAGACAAGTGTGTGCCTTCTACTCTAAGGAATAATCAACCCCTCCTCCTCCTCCAATCATTAAACCACATCTCCCCAAGAAAGGCAGGCCTAGATGTTACACAAAGTCACCCACTGCACAGGACATGTTTGGCCAATACCAGGCCTCACCAGCTAGACTAGGGTGGCCGAGAGATGGAGATGGAGACTGCTATCTTATGAATGATACCATATCACAGGATATGTTTGGTCAATACCAGGCCTCACCAGCTAGACTAGGGTGTCCGAGAGATGGAGACTACTATCTTATGAACGATACCATATCACAGATGAACATCAGAAATGCCCTTACATAACATGACCCACTTTGCATGTGACCAGAAAAACACTTCCAAAATGGAGGGAGCTATGATGTGTGTACTTGAGCTTGTGCGTCATGAGGTTTTTTTCACTACTGTGAACAAACTAGACCGTGTTGCTACATCATGAATATGCACAATACGAAATAAACAAGGTAGCCAACATACTAACAAGACAGTGACAGGCTGTCAAACTCACAGGGTTGTATCTCAAAGCAGTCATGTATGCCTCAACAGCTTGGTGAAGTTCACTAGCCGCAACCAGTGCAGCAGCCAGATTGATATACCCATCCACGAACTCCGGTTTTAGCCGTATGGCATGACGGTAGTTGTCCAAAGCCTGTTGCAGTTGCCCTCTTTCTTTGAATACATTACCCAGGTTGGAGTAAGCCTCAGCAAGAACTGGGTTCTTCTTGATGGCAAGTGCACTGAACTGCGCAGACCTGAAGTAGCAAACAATAGCTGTGGTAAACCGAATAGTGCATGGGTAGTCAGTAAGGGGTAGGGAGGAACAAAGAACTCGTGTACATGCATTTATACAGATGGGTTTTGGGTGTGAATAGAACACAAGCAAAAAATATATCACTAGATTGCATGTGTACACCGAACAGCTGCCTTTGGTTGCCAAGCAGCCACCACATGTTAGTATTATTAATGACGATTACTAAAAATTTATAGTCAGTTTTAAAACGGGTTAAAAACTAACTTTATTGCAGATTTTAGAGGGGGAAGCAGCCCAATCAATCTAACTAACATTCTGGATCCCATCCCTGGTCTGGGAATGTGATCACTCAAAATGAGGCTAAGAACGAGACTGACTACTTACTTGTCTAATCTGCGACACTGGAAGTGAATGGATGAGAGAAGAAGAAGACAACCCGTGTTGTCTGGCTCTCTCCGCCAAAGCTCCATGCAGAGCCGCTCTGATTGGTCATAGTTTCCCCCCTGGTATTCTGCATGCGCTAGTTCAGCCAGAGCAGCTGTATGTGTGTGTGTGTGTGGTATGTGATGTACGCACATTACACATGGGTGTGTATACAAGGATATGTATACAAAATCAAAGATATTTCTGAGTACCCCCAATCTCTTTTCAATCAAGTTCTTCATCGTCCAAAAATGCAGTGTACAATTCTACCTATTCTATGAATCTGCATTGCAGGTTAGTGCATGTACATGAGATGTGGTCTATTAGTGACATATGAGAGGATCACACACAACTTCACAGACCAACACAATACTAGATGGGTCACCCACCAGAGTCAACTTTCTCCAGGCTCTGGAAACGATCCAGCTCTAGGGCAAAATTCTGATTCACCAGTTGTCGCATCATCCTCACAGTGGTATGGGATGATCATAAAACACAGAAACACACAGTTCACGCTTTCCCTCTCTTCTAACGGCAGCACATAGAAACATTCCAAGTAGATTGTACTACGATGATGTGGTCCGTAGTAAAATTAGAATCACACCCCCTCCGGACTTTGAGTTCTAATAAACGGTCACTAGCAACAGAAATTATGAAGACAGCTCCACAATTTTCTGGTCTTCTCACGCACTTCTATCGCAGCGCAAACTTGTTTCGCCGGCACACTAAGCTGCACCAAGCCCAGAACTGGCTATCCCCTCAAGAAAAGTACCAAACGAGGGTAGCCATCTTCATCCTAAATTTGCGGTTTGATACGTCATCTAGCTGCAATTTGATTCGTCGGGTCGTAATTTTAAACATGCCAAGCGCGTGACCAACAAACCGTGACGTACGCTTGATAAAATGGCGGCAAGTTCAAAAGCAAGATAGCGGTCTCCGCCCAGCCTTTCTCCCCAGATATACACACAGCCAGCCAAGCAGGATGGCAGAAATATCTGAGGTTGACTCTACCCTGACCCCAACAGATCACTCCATGACCTTCTCCCCAACTCTGGACTCGAGCAACTCGGCAAAACTAGACATCACGAGAGAGGAGTTTGAAAAGAGACAACTCCTTCACAACCTCCAACTGCTAAAACTTGAAATCTCCCAAAAGAACCTTATGATAGAGACTCTCAAAAATGACCAGGCCAGTCAGTACGAAGAACTCAGGGAGAAATTATCTGACTCACTTCATGAGAAAAGGCTACTTCAAATGCGCCTCAAATCCATGACTCATGCGTATGAAGAAGAAATGAAACATTTGCAGCAGAGGGCTCGAAATGAGATAGCAGCTGCCCAAGAAAGGCAACAGTATGAAGACTCCGGCCCAGTTCTGGCCAGGAAGCAGGAGGCGGAGGAAATTAGGCAAACACTTCACTGTCCCGAGATCTCTGAACCAGAGTACCAAGATATGAGGGTCCAGGATACAGACACACTCCCACTGAAAGAGTACATTAGGGTATGTAATTAGCCTGACTCCAAGGCTCTCCCCCATGTGAATGTTATGCAAGTGATAAAAACTGTGGGCCTGGGAATGTGACTCCATACAGTCGAGTCGTTTGGACTATCAGGATTGTCATATAAGAATAGTATCACCTACAGAATATCCTTATAATAAAATTTTCTTACCAAACTTCTAAATTGCATGTAGGAAGTTGAACTTTGAACTTTGGGTGGTGATACGCATCATAAAATTGGTTTGCTCATGTGTACCCTGTCTTTTATAGGAATGAATATTCTTTTCAAGAACGAATGTGAATGAAGCTTCCTTTTGGTTCCCAAGAAAACCCACAGAACACACAATGTTCAACTTAAATCGGCTGTAGTACTCTTTAGTTATATTATACCATGAGAAGTAACCATAGCAACGAGTGTGTTTTGGCAGGGTACATACAGCACACTTGGATCATGTTTCTGTGTAAAGAAGCCTCCATGCTTTGTGTGTATATTGTCACCATTCCTTTGGTACCATATTCCGCCCACCCCAATCTCTGTCCCAGAATTTTTAGAGACTGAATTCTTCTAGTCTTGTTGCCTCCCCCACTTTATTCTCGAAGCACAGCCGAGGGTAAACCATCTAGCGGAGTATATCTGTGTTTATACTCCAAGTATAGGTAGTATATCCAATTTATACCACATTGAGACAGTAAACTATTCTGGTACAACATGCAAGTTTTGTGCAAACTGTTATTTACATAGCGGGAGTATATGACCCGTTATACTCTACTGTTCATCCAATGAAATACGTAGAATGTGCATAATAATACACCAAAGCGAAAGAGCGACGTGTATTATTGTGAATTCAAACAAAAGAATAAAAGATTGGGAGGCCTGGGAATGAGGCTAGAATTATTCATCTTGTGTGCTTGTTTGTGCATTTCTAGTTGCGTTACTATGAGCTCACCCAGCCACTACAAAGGGAGTGTAGGGAGCTTCAACAGACGGTGGGTAAACTGAGTGAACAGATGGCTTCAAGTGAGGAGGAAGTCAAAACAACACAAGATGTAAGGAACATGCCCACGGCCAAAGAGACTCCTTTCCTTCTTTCTCTTTCAGTGTTATTTAGGCTTCACACAGCCGTTGCTCTTACAATACAAAAGGTACATTTCGTACTGCAAGGGACGAATGCTGTGTGAAATCTTTGAACAAAACTTGTTTTAGGTGATTGTGTAAGCTTTCAAGCATGCAAATCCTACACGTCTGTATCAAGGGCTATTACTCCAGTAGCTCGGTTTGCTCTCTGTAGCAACTTGGAGCCGAGTTGGCTCATGTGAAGCAACTCAAGTCTCAGTGCTCACAGCTGACACGGGAGCTGGCACTAACAAGGACATTAGTCCAGGAGGGTAACTACAAGATTGACAACTTTGATGCAGTAAAGAGGTATGGAAAATCTAGTCTCGTACCCAGGCCACGTGGGAGGAGGGAACATGTGGTCTCAGTACGAGGCTCGAAAAATCATAGTTGATGCAGGGTTGGAAATGTTACTGTGACTGAAATCGTTCGGCACTCCTCCTACTTGCTCTCCAGGGAGAGAGATGGTCTGCAGAGTGAACTGGATACTCTTCGTCATGCCATGGTAGAGATTGAAGGGGCATCGAAAATCAGCAGAGAAGAGAGGGAACAGGCAAGAAAGGAGGTGTGACATATCCCTTTCCATCTTTATCTTCTTCGTAGCTGTTTGGTCTATCACTGAACTGTCCTACCCTCTCCTCCTCATGCAGCTCTCATCAGCCCAACAAGCCGTGGCTCTCCTACGCCAGGACAAGGAGTACCTTGTGAAGCAGGTCGGAGACCTGGGCAGGAGAACCAATATAGCAGAGGAGCGGTGTGAGGCCCTCAATCACCAGCTGGCAGACGTGAAACTAAGCAAAGAGAAAATCTACGAGCAATTTCTAAAATCAAAGTGAGTACATGATTAGTGTCTATTGAACCGAATACCTTTCTCACAATGCTGGAGGTGATGGGGGTTCCTCCCACCACTCTGGTATGTGGTGGGTTCAATAGAGTAATTGTCCGTACAATTTGACGCAGGAAGCTCACACACCAAACATGAACCGAATCTACCATCACACAGGTCTCTAGCCTGAGATCGTTCTGCTTCTTACAGGAGAGGGACCAGAGTCCATTACTTAATTCAGCCCGTTCTTAATGATGCTGAACCCAACACCTGACCTGCTTGACAATTGAGTTGATATTTAGTGTACAAGTGAATTTTCATACTAACTCTTAGATGAGTAACCGGACGGCAACTGGTACCTCCCAACCGAGCCTCGTTCCCAACTGGGTGGGGACCCAGGAACATGTAATTTCCCCCCAACTGGTTTCATAGGGCCAAACGAAGTAGGTTTGAGAAATTTGGTAAGGTATAAGGTCGGGAAAGGGTGTTTTTCTGGCAACGTTTCCGGAAGCAGTATATGGGAGGCTACTGTCCAGGGTACAGTTCTATTCCTCAGGTTGGTTGCTAGGAACGTACAATTATTCTAGCGGCTTTGCTGTTTCGGAAACAAGGGTAAGGTACGTGTATAAGGGTCGGGCAGGGGATTGTTTCCGAAACGTTTTGGAAACATGTGCGCCATCCATTGTACAGGGTACACTACATACCTCAGACTATTTGCTGGAACGAGTCTACCCCAACCTGTAAAGTATGTTGTACATGCAGCAACAAGTCCGGTATCAATCAGTTATTTTCTTTATTCTGGTGTGAGCTGCTGACAGTGACTGGCGCCTCCCTCTAATAAGCCACTGCATCTCAATTCTGTTGCCCAGGGAGAACCAGAAGGTGGACTATGATCAGCGTCTCCAACAAGAGGTTGAGGCTCTGAGGGCACGGACGGCACTGGAGATGGAGCAGCTCAAGACACAAACCAGGGAGATGTTTGAGAGAGAGAACCGGTATGAACTGGCTAGAGTTGGTCCTGGTACAAACAGTCCCACCTTCAAGAGAGGAATGAAGATGTGATGTAACCTCGTTCCCAGGCCTTCCTGCGTACTCTCCAGTTTTTGATTGCTTCATTTTTGCCTACTGTTAAGCGATCAAAATTGGACAGTGGGAAGGCCTGGGAACAATGTGGAATGTCCATAGTATAAAAATGTACAACATCACCATAGCAACTGGAGATGAGATAAGGGAACGGTAGTGGTTTCTTGAAAGAAGGACAACATGTGAATATTGCTCAACCCAAGATGTCTGCACAGCTCACACAAATGTTTGGTTTGTGCTTTGCTAGACAGACGCCCACGTGTGTACATACCACAGTATGACTGGGGAAGTGTGAGCCAGGCTCCCACCCTAGGAAGGTTAGGTGGGGCCTGGGAACATGGCTGTTTGTTGCATTCATGTTTGTACACTGTCTCTTGCCTCAGGCCAGCACCCAACATAGTGCATATAGTTCACACTTGTGTACATGTACATGTACATGCATCATTCCCATACTCTCACGCCCCCCTAGCCTCGTTCCCAGCCCCAGTGTTTGTCACTTGCAGTACTAACACAGGGAAAGGTCTGGGAACGAGACTACACGCCCCCAGCTTCCATCACTTGTAGCATGAAGAGTGGGGGTACTGCAAGTGACGATAACTGTGAGAGTTGGGAGACAAGGCTACATGTACATGTCATGCAAACATGTCTGAATCTGTGCCTGCAGCTTAGATTAGGTCTGGAACAGAACAGCTGACAATCTTTCTGTTAGGTTGTTCTCACCACTTGTTGTCAGCTAGTTGACAGCCTCCCATCGTCTACACACCCACCTCTCACTCTGCAGGTCTCTGTGTGAGTCTCGTGATAACGCTTTTGCTGAGAGGGACAGGGCATTAGCAGCTGAGAGAGAAATGAGTTCCAAATATGAACAGCTGTTGAAAGAGTTAGGTGACACCTAGCTATAGGGTACTAGTTGCTCTAACCTCATACCCAGGCTATCTGGAGTGGGAATGAGACTTTCTTGTTCTAACACAATCAAAGTGTGATATATGCATAAAAGACCTGGTGAAAGAAATGGTGATGTACGTGGGAGAGAGAGGAGCAGGAGAGAGGGGGAGGGAGAGGAGGAGAGGGAGGGAAGGAGAGGAAAGGGGGGTGGGGGGGGTGAGAAGAAGAGAGGGAGAGGGGAGGAGATTATTCATGACAGACCATGGACCGGCCTATATAGCTGTCTCTCCACAGTTGGTTACTGGCATGCACTTCTACATGTAGCTTCACTTCTTGGCCTCACACAGCATTTGTTGCTTGTATGCATGTTAATTGCGCTGCAGTGACAAAGACTGTGTGAGGCCTGAAAGAGGCTTCATCCGTTCCTCGCGTTCCCCACCCAGGTCTCGCCGGCACCAGCTGGCCTCGGATGAGAGAGTCTCTGAGCTACAGGCAGAACTGCAGGTGAGGAAGTTTGAGTGTGAGAGGACGCAGATGGTACACGAGGAGACCGTGAGGGACCTCAAACACTGTCAACTGGAGCAGGAGAAACTGAGGAAGAAGGTAGGAAGCCATCAACCATTATGATCTCTCAAGGGCTAGAACAAATCGATTAGTGAATTAGTTGGTTGCAATTAAGGTCCTATTATGAATATCCTCTAGTCATTTAGGCTATGGATCTCTCCTGCCCCTTCCTCCCCGCACTCAGGTTGAGGTGTTGACCCAGGAGCTGTGGTCGGTGCAAAGTGAGTGTGATCTTCGTGTCCGAGGACTGGAGTCCCGTCTTTCTGACCAGCAGCAGCAACTGGAGGTGTATGAGAAGCTGGAGAGAGAGCTGGATGAGGTGGTCATGCAGGCTGCACAGAGTGAGCACAACCATAGGTAGATCACAATGACACCGCACATAAGTTTCCAATTCTCGTTTCATCTCCCATAGTTGCAGTAGTATAGTCTCAGTCCCAGACCCAAACCAGTCCTAGCATGGGTCACTTTCAGATTGTACATGGATACTGGAAGTGATATAATCTGGAGACATTAGAAAATAACACCTGCTATGGAGTAGTACTGATCTCAGAACATGAAGGAAATGTTGGAATATGCTTCCAAGCTTCAGTTTTCAACCAATCACTTACAAAGAATTGTCTGACAGTGAAAAGTATCGTCAATCTCTTCATTGCCCACCATCCACTTTCCTTCTTCTCTACATCCTTGTTCCTCCCTCTCTCTTTCTCCTCCCTCTCTCTTCCTCCTTCCTTCCACTCTCCATCCTCACTCTCCTCCCTCTCTCTTCCTCCTTCCTTCCACTCTCCATCCTCACTCTCCTCCCTCTCTTTCCTTCTCCTCCCTTCCACTCTCCACCCTCACTCTCCTCCCTCTCTTTCCTTCTCCTCCCTTCCACTCTCCATCCTCACTCTCCTCCCTCTCTTTCCTTCTCCTTCCTTCCACTCTACATCCTCACTCTCCTCCCTCTCTCTTCCTCCTTCCTTCCACACTCCATCCTCACTCTCCTCCCTCTCTTTCCTTCTCCTCTGCAAATGCAGTAGAGAGTGAGTCAGATGCAGAGCGGGTGTTATTCTCCTACGGCTTTGGGACCAGTGTCCCCAGCACCTCTCGCAGGAGAATGCAACAGAGGTCAGCCCTGATAACATGCTGTATAGTGGTGGGTCTATAAACTGGGATTAAAACTGTACCTACATGAGTGGTCATGTTTTTTGCCCTAAGATTTCACAGTCTTGGTGTGTTCCTCCAGTGTACAGCTTGCAAGACGAGTCTTACAACTGGAGAGATTAAACTGCTCCCTCAGGAAAGACCTGGAGACAGAAGGCAACAAGACAGCAAGATTGCAGGAAGAGGTAACCACGTGACATGTGACATGATATCGTGATGAAATACTTCATGGTGATGTCATAATGAAATACTTCATGGTGACATCATAATCTGTGTGAACAAATGAGTTGAATTTGTAGTGTTGTGTCATTGCTTGCTTGAAGAAACCCCAAAAGGCAAAACATTTTCCAATTCAATTTCTATTTTTTGACGGAGAAAAGGGCAGCGGTATCGCTACCACAACTAACAAGGTGGCTATGTGTGAACATGCCTCATACCCATGCATGTGGCCTCGGCATGAGGCAATGTGGGAACAAGCATATCATCACAATCCAATGTTGCATGCAAAGGTGGCGACATACATACATACATACATACATACATACATACACACACACATACACATACACATACATACACACATACACACATACATACATACATACATACATACATACATACATACACACATACACATACATACACACATACATACATACATACACATACATACACATACATACACACATACATACATACATACACACATACACACATACATACACACATACATACATACACACATACATACATACATACATACATACACACATACATACATACATACATACCATATCTCCCTCACTGTAGCTGTCAAGTGCCCAGGAGGTTCTTAAGAAATCTCAGCAGCCGTATAGCTATCTGATTGAGAGTATTCGGGTGCGTGATGATCAACTCACAACTGCCCGGGGGAGAATTGCCGCCCTCGAAGAAGACCTAAAGTAAGGGAGTAGTGGTCTGGTACAGTGTGCTCTAGTCTCTGAACCAGAACCTCATAAAGTAAGGGAATAGTGGTCTGGTACAGTGTGCTCTAGTCTCTGAACCAGAACCTCATAGAGTAAGGGAATAGTGGTCTGGTACAGTGTGCTCTAGTCTCTGAACCAGAACCTCATAGAGTAAGGGAATAGTGGTCTGGTACAGTGTGCTCTAGTCTCTGAACCAGAACCTCATAGAGTAAGGGAATAGTGGTCTGGTACAGTGTGCTCTAGTCTCTGAACCAGAACCTCATAGAGTAAGGGAGTAGTAGTCTGGTACAGTGTGCTCTAGTCTCTGAACCAGAACCTCATCCGAAACGAAATGTTCTCTAATAGTTTGGCAAAACAATAGACAAATAGCTAACATCAAGAGTGCATAAGGACAGGCAGCTTGAGTAAGAGCGTGTAACTCCCATAGTCTGGTCAAAATTATTGAACCGTACTAAAAATAGAACACCCGGTGACATGCTTAGCAACCTTATGTCTATGCAGCATGCACAGTACGTGTTACTATTTTTAGTACTGGCGGTAAGTTCTCAAAGTTTACGGAGTTACACGTTCTTACTCAAGCCACCCGTTCTTATGCGCTCTTGCTAACATTTGATACTAGATATTTGAAAGCTACAGTAAATGAATGCATTGTGACTGCAACTCAAGACTTGAATTGTAGTATTTCAATTGACAACCTTTCAACTGGTCTGTGTGAGTCTTCTTCAGTTAAAAGAGTGATCATCGCAGACTAGTTTGTCTCAAGCCATGAGTCGCAGCATCAAGTCTTTCAACAAACACAGTGTATCTAGCACCACATTCAGTATATTAGGCCAAATTTTGCCCAAAACTTCACTTCAAATCCTGTGCTGTGCCTAATGCAGACAGCTGAGGGAGGAGAGAACTGCTCTGATTGATACCAAGAACCAAATGGCAGCAGACCTGGAGAGGCTTCTCAGTCACAGAGAGGTATGTACCCGTAGGTAGGCAAGTGGGTACATAGGAGGGTGGCTACATGGGAGGGTGGCTACATGGGAGGGTGGCTACATGGGAGGGTGGCTACATGGGAGGGTGGCTACATGGGAGGGTGGCTACATGGGAAGTAGGCAAGTGGGTACATAGGAGGGGTGGGTACATGCATGTAGGCAGGCGGGTATGTGGGTGGGTAGGTGGGTGGGTAGGTATATAAGTGGAAGAGAAATGACAGTCACTTGGTGGCAATTCTCCTGATGTTTAAGGCTTTACACTACATGCAAGCAATCGAAGCTAGGGGCGGTAAGGACTCGATACAGCAGTCATACCATAAATTATGCAGTGACTATATCAGCTTCTGCATTGCTCTCGTGAGGTTTGTAGTATTGCCTATGTACATACAAGCCCACCCTGTACCGTCACTACTAGGAGTTGAGCATGATGAAACAAGCCATCATTGGGCTGCAGGGTGGACGGACATTACGTCATAAAGCCACACCCACAAATGGTGCACAAGGTCCAGAAGTGAACACACACTCTCCACCACCCACTGTCTTCGTAAGTTTCGTCTTCAGTGTTCAGTGTTGTTTTACTCATTGAATAGCAACATGGGATATTGCCCTTGTTTGCGACGGTGACAATGTTTTGTGCAACGCACAACACATTCTTATAACATAGGGTTTACATTGTCAGAATGGTACATGAGTGTGTGTTTTGAAAGGTGGGAGCCATTTACATGACTGGAACATGCCTTTGTCTTTCCCACTGCACAATAGACTAAGCAAGAGCCTCCAGGCTGGTATAAGATGCTAAAGCAAAACTCGGACCCCCTATCTTCTGTCAGCAAGTCAAAGTAAGTGTTAGCCTCGTCCCCAGCCCCCCCCCCGAGGAGAAGGGCCTGGGGGGAGGGGCCTGGGGACGAGGCTAAGTAAGTGTGTGCTACTAACCACCATGCTCTTGTACAAGAGTAAGAGCACAGGACGCATGTTATGTTGTACTGGGCACTAGCTGGGATGTTCCCTTTGTCTCTCCCTGCCCTCCCGCTGGGACTAATCACCATCTTTACCTCTAACTTGTTCCCAGGTCTCCATCTCAGCTTTTATTAACATGGCTTTTATCCTGAGAGTGACAGAAGCTGTGGTGAAGGCCCAGGAGCAAGGCTAACCCAAGCCTAGCCTTGTTCCCAGGCTCTCGTGCGTGGGCAAGAGCCTGGGAATGAGGCTAACCCGAGCCATGTGTAATGCAGCATGTCACTCTAGATGTCAGTGTTGTTCAAACTGTGATTCTGTAGTCATGTGTTCTAGCCTCATTCCCATGTCCCCCACTCTTTGGTGGGAGTGGCCTGGGAATGAGACTACATTGTATCATTAATTATTATGTGGCTTCATATCGTCCCTCCACACACAGAGTACCCACAAGATAGCGGCACCAACTCAGCATCTTGCTAAAAACTGTTTGTTTGACTGGCAGTACTGTGATATTATTCATGTACAGCAAAACATGACAATAATGCTGAATAATGACTCTCTTGCCTCAGAGGCAAGCATAAAATAATATAATTATATTTTTGTACATAATTTATAACAAGCAAACAGAACAATCTAAAAGGATGAGGGGGAGAAAGGATCGTTGAACTCCATTCACCGAGAAGGCTAGTCTGAGTCTTTGAGGGGGAGATAGGTCAGCGTATTTTCAGAGACAGAGTGAAGGGTTAATTTTGGTAACAATTTTGACACACTGCCCCTTCGGGAGGAGGAGGAAGACAAACTGCATGTATCAGACCGACAACTCACAGGGCTAACAAGAAGAGAGGCACGGGGAGAGGCGGCATACAACTCGTACAGCTGAACCTGGCTTGATGAAACTGTTTCTCTGTCATTGACTTTACTTCTACAAACTAGCAGCACTTGCATCGAAGAACTTGGTGTTCCAAGAGGAGACTCAAAGGGGGATCTACAGGAGAAATCTCCTCTAATGGGGATTGGGTGAATTCCGATGATTTGTACAGGGCCACAATGAGTTGCTGCAAGGAGTTTGTGCTCCATTGTTGGCTTGATCCTGTTTGAAGCTGCAGCTTTAGTGACTGAATCTCGTCGATTTACTGGAAGATCGTCCAGCACTTTGAACACGAGTAAGTGACCTCCATTTGTCCCAACAAATAGTTGTGGGTAAGTGAAGCTAAGGGCTGTAATTTGAGCAAAGTCATCCACCCAGCCATCTGTGGTGCAGTAGTTGCTATGGGGGGGGGGGGGGGGGAGGGGGGGAGGGGGGGGGGGGGGGGAGAGAGGAAACTCATGGTAACCAAAAACACTAACGATTGCTTAACAACAGTGAAATGGTCTTTCCTAGAACCGCTAGAAGCTGCATTCCTGATACAATTACATCAAGCTTTGTTGCCAAGCTTCTATTAGAGAATTGGAAGCCATGATGACCATTTTGTTGTTGGAAGCCATGGGTATATTTCATTTTGTTGTGACCATGTCTGAACCTGAAGCCTCAAGGCAAAAACAGTCAAGGTTAACAAAGCTATCCAACTATCCTCCTTCATAACCTCTTTCCCCGGCCTTCCCTGCTTCCAGTTTTTGCCTTTACACAGTGTAATGGATCAAAAAGTAGAGGCGGAGAAGGCCTGGTCAAATGCTAGTTCCTCAGCCCTCAGCCCCACCCAGCTTTCCATTCCTTGCAGTATGGAAAAAATCATTCACAGAGCCCAAGCCCAAGAATGAGGGTAGCCAAATCCAAAATGGGTGGCTTTTTTCTTCAGCTCTAGCTCTAGGTGCAGTGGAAGAGGTTATATATACAACATCAACTGCATAGCTCTTTAGTGAATTCATAGCATCATCACATCCCATGACTTGTACATAGATATTCATTATTTTCTTATATACATGTATTGCCATACTTGGAGGACATAAATCCTATTGTCATTGCCAGTACACCAGTATGGGTCTTGTGACTTTACTAAACACAATGCATGTGACAACAAGTATGCACGAGTTCTGCTGCAAATTAAACCGTTATTCGAGCTTGACATGACGTTTGGAGCCACCTTGGCTGAACAATACTGTTGCAAGCAACCATGACCTATTTTTGCTGTGACAGGCCCGAGGTTTCACACAGGCTACAGTAGCTTTGTCCCCTTGTCCCTCTGTCCCTGTCTCTCTATTCCTGTCCCTGACCCTCTGTCCCTGTCCTTCTGTTCCTGTTCCTGTCCCTCTCTCCCTTTCCCTATGTGTGTCCTTGTCCCTCTGTCTATTTCAGTTGGTTGCAACTAAGGTTGTTGACAACGTTTTTTGGTTATTGACTACTCATTGGTGAATTTTATAAGTAAATTTTACCACCATGCACCAGTTTTGTGGTAGCACTATGATGGAGAAGAAGACTAGGTTCTGAAGATGTGCAAATAGTCGATTAACCACATGCTTCTAGTCAATAGACCTTATCCATGCACGTTCATTTCAAGATTACGTCATTAACTTCCGGATGGCAAATTGCAAAACGAGGGAAGGACGCTCTGTTTTGCAGCCAGATCACTGTGTACGATGGCAAAGGGCGAAAAGTACAGTGAGGATTCCCATGACGCAGAAGCGATCCTAGCTCACTATCGACTCAGTATCGAGTAGATAAACCATTCAAATGCTTTTACCAGCTGTAGCTACCAGCAACGAACTGACTTCCACAATTCTTACTACGAGCTTTTGCCTACCATTTCTGTTGTTTGATAGCTTTTCCCTACAACCTCTGCAAGTTTGGGGCCTCAGAGAATCGAACGCTACTTCCCTTCACTCCTTTTCGTGTACACCCGTACACACAGCAGCTAATGGCATTTGTGCGCTTTTGCCATCCGGAAGTGAATGATGTAATCACAAAATGATCACGTGGATAAGGTCAATACTTAAGTACACACTGCTAATTACAGACTGCTAGGAAACCAAAAGTAGGGCTAACCCTCAGTATACAAATGTACATAACCACAGAAGAAGATGAACTCACCAGCAAGTAACCTGCAATTTTGGTTTTTGTCCCACTTTGTTCGTATCCCATAGCAGGAGAGAAGAGGAGTGAGAGCAACAGCTCCACACACCACACTCAGAGTTCACCAGGTGGGTGATGTGAGAGCCATCACAGTATGGTTGAGTTTGTTCACTTGATGTTCCATCAATCCTCCCCATCTCCTTCCAAGTTGATCTGTTCAAAATGATTATGTCCTTCCCGCAGCTGCACCAGTAGGTCTCAGTACCTGAACAGTTTACGTGGACAATGCAATCCACACTGCACCCTTCCTCTCCACCATTTCCCAGCTGAATCAACTTTCTGAGACCCTTCAGCGGATTCCTGAGCCCTCCTCTCTCATCCACCTCCCTGCTGATGATAGTCACAGTTCCACTGGGAGATCCCAGCAAAATTTCTGTTCTCGAATCTTGCAGGTTAGTTCTTTCTGCTGTTTGTCGTGTTGCGATGCAGAGAATGGGATCCATGAGGTCGGTGTACAGGTGAGTTGAGAGCCTCAATTCTGGTGTGAGATCAAAAACATGCAAACTGCCGCCCTCTGTTCCAACCCAAACTTGTGATTCCCCGGCAACTGCCATACACGACACCTCTGAAAATGAAAAACAGTCACAGCTTGGATTTTCTACGTTTGAGAGGCTTGGTACAGGAACTGGTACACGGTCGACATTTCCAGTGGTTGAATCTAGTATCCCTATTGAGAATCCTGGGCCACCGTGGATTAAGTATTTGTGTGATGACCAAAGCATTAAACTGGCGGGTCTGCTAGCAAATGCGCTGTCTGGTGATTCTGTCGGACTAGGAGAAAGTGGCTCTAGCATCACAGGTGATGGCAAACTGTCTTGTGGTTTAACTGTTAGTGCAGTTTCTGGAACACTAAGGGATCCTTGGACTTTCATGTGCACGGTTTGTGCTCCCCAGTTGATACTCTCAAGCTTTGTCATTTTTCAACTGACATCACTGCATAATTTGTGGAAAAAAGAAAGGGCATTATTACACAGTACATGTACAAGCAGAAAACACTTCCCAGCTCCCACCCTACTTTATATTCCTCTATGGTGCAGGATAAAAAAATGGCTTTTGTATGTGCAACTCGCTTAGCAACACAGGACGATGCCTTCCGACTTACGTGCTCCGTTGCAATCCAGTCGATTTTTCGGCTTCGTTGACAGAGGCACTTGTAGCCTGACTGTAAAATAATTCTGCTCTTCACTGACCGCCAAAATACGCTCACAAGTCCAGCAGGAGTTTACGAACATGCAGCACGACCCCACAATTTGTAGCAATAACATTGCGCGCGCGTAGTGTGCGGCACACCTCCTTGGCGAAGTCATATGACCAAGATTAGTGCACTCTGAACCCAGCAAACTTTGAAGTACCGGTATGGCAGCAAGTTGACAGGGTTGCACTTTCGCCGATCAGATGGACGGGTATGCGAGCGTCAGTTGAAGCTTGTATGCGGTACTGGGTTGTGTGAGCCGCGATTGAATTTGCTTTCTGCCCTAGGCACCTACAGCATAGCAGCTAGCTAGATCTAGAAGGGGGAGGGGTCAGAGCGCATGGAAACAGGATACTGTGTCCTTTACGAAGGTGGTTTTTCCCCTGTCTTCTCCCCTCCCTTCCCTCTCTCCACTCTGTCACAGCTCTGAGGTCACAGTTATCGTGCTGGGACAGAGAGGCGTGGGTTCAACCACCTTCATCGCCCACACTTTGGTGAGCAACCAGCTAGCTAGCTTGCTAGCATTACAAATACACAGTTGCACAATCACGCTCACTATACCTTCAAGGCTTCTTGCCTCAGCTAGAAATACTTACATTTGGTGGCATGAAGTGGTTAGCCTTGTTCTCAGACCCCTCCCCTCCCCACCCAGCTTTCTATCACTTGTCATACGATAAGTAATGAGAAGGGGGGCAAGGGGACTGAGAACGGGGGGGCGGACGAGAGTAGTAGCCAAATGTTTGTCATATATGACATGCACATGACAATCGTGTAACATGCATGTGATGCTCATGTGACATGCATGTGACAACCATGTAGCAGGGGGCCTGAGAACGAGGCTAAGGGCTAGTAGTTGCCTGTGGTCTTGTCTCATGCAGTGGTCAGAAACTGGCAGCTCAAGCCAGAGGCCCTGGTTTTAATTTCAAGCAACTGTCTGTTTTTGGTTTCCTCTACTTTGGCTCATACCATTGAAAGTGTGTTTACCTTCACTGTGATTAATGTGTGTGGTGTGTAGAGTAAAACAGGGAGTATAAAGGTGTACGGAGATGAGACATTTTTGTGTTTGTGGGTTTGTTACAGGGTGTCACTCCAGAGGAAGTGAATCCGATCCAGCATGCTGTGCTGAACGTGTGTGGCAGAGACATCAGCGTCACGATTGTGAGTCAGAGTCCTCCTTTCCTCTGCCTTCTTTTGCATGACCTTATTATGTCTTCCTCATCCCCTCCCCTCCTTTGCCACACACACACACACACACACACACACACACACACCAGGTGGATAACCCCAGTAGGAGTCAGCTGATTCGAGCCACACTAGTCATCATTCTATTTGACCTCACCAACAAGGTGCCATTACATGTAGCCAGGTTGCTATGCTCCAGCCTTTTGTAACAGCTGTCTGGCACAAGTGTTGAATGAATGCTGCCCACGACCCTCAAACAATGCTACATGGTGATATCATCGCTGTCACATAATTATCAGCATCAGTAACAGCTCAATTGAGTACACTGTGACAGAAGGAGACATGTTCGCCTTGGTCCCAGTCCTCTGCCACAGTTATCGTCACTTGCAGTACGAGTCTTCTCCACGCTACTTGTGCTGCAGCTGTGGTGGAGGAATGGGACAAGGCCAGTCTTACAGGTGGGGTGAACTGCTGCTTTTGTATTTGACTCGCAGGAAACATTTGACCGATTGCATGCAGTGTTGGAGCAGGCACAGCGAGTCTCGCCGACTGCAATCAGGGCCGTTGTAGGAACAAAGGCTGACCTCGGCGCACAAAGAGAAGTGACCACTCGGGAGGCACTGGTATGTCCTCTCCTCTTCTCTTTCTCTCCACACCGTATCTCCTCTTTCTACTCCTCTCTCCTCTTCTCCTTCCTCCTCTTCATCTTCTGTTTGTTTTGACAAAGTTAAGTGTTGTTTGTTATGAAACCATTAACAATGTTTTGTGTCACTTCTTCCTTCACCCTCACTCCCTCACCCTCACTCCCTTCCTCTCTTTCCTCCCACTCCCTCTCTCCCTTTCCCTCCTTCCTCTCCCTCACTCCCTTCCTCTCTTTCCTCTCCCTTCCTCTCTCCCTTTCCCTCCTTCCTCTCCCTCACTCCCTTCCTCTCTTTCCTTCCTCCCTTTCCCTCCTCCCTCTCCCTCCTTCCTCTCCCTCTCTCCCTTCCCAGGCCTTCTGCCAGAGCATCCACAACGGCTCTTCCCCCCTTCCCTACTATGAGACAGCTCTTCAACCCAGCGAATGCATTTTCATAGCCTTTCAGGAGATACTTTCACGACCACTCATCAATGAATATGTGGTAAGTCCAAGTAAACAGCCTACCCCCCTTCCCCAACATAATTAACCTCGGTCTCAAAGTCCTCCCTAGCATTTTGGTACATGAGCTGGGGGGGGGGGGGGGGGGGGGGGGGAGCCTGGGAACAAGGCTTTCATGCAGCGGAGGAGAAAACAATGTGTGCCAGGCTCTCTTCTCTCCATCCACGCATGAGAGCCTGGGAATGAGGCTAAAGCTGGGGAGAGCCTAGGAGCAAGGCTAATTCATACCTGTGTATGTACACTTAGCGGCCTGGGTGCATGTCTGCAATACCATGTAGTTATGCTTGGGCTAAAAATTTATAGCTTCTCTCTCTCTCTCTCTCTCCCTCTCTCTCTCTGCTTAGCAGTTAAGGGCTACCACTGAGCAAGAACTGATCACTTTCGTCCATGAGGTAGGTCTAATGTGTCACACGCTTGTCAGTACTGTCACATGATTTTTACATGCATGTCACGTGATCATCACATGCATGTTACATGATCATCACATGCATGTCACGTGATCATCACATGCATGTTACATGGTTGTCACATGCATGTTACATGATCATCACATGCATGTCACATGGTTGTCATATGCATGTTACACGATTGTCATGTGCATGTCACATATGACAAACATTCGGCTACTACTCTTGTCCACCCCCCCCCAGGCGATGGAGTGGGCTATTCAGAACAACAGCGCCAATATTCTCACTCACCTCCGAGATCTGGGCTATGCTGTCCCTCTCGACCTCATTGACCACTACCCAGAGATAATGCGAGAATACCTGTTTAATGAATATCCCCTGAGGGTCGTCCCGAAGTTTTCTAGCGTTGAACCCAGCAAGCCATTGGTCGAATTTGATGATTTCAGCTTGGATGAGTGTGACGAGCCACTCACTGTGATCGACACACGTCTGACACTCCAAGTGACCAAAATGTACCACCTCATGTGGAAGGACATCTCTTTAACCTCCTTTAACCGGGCGTTCTTCGATCCCAATACCATTCCAGTGTATAATATCACACACATTGACCTCTCCTATAACAACTTGGTCTCAATTCCGGTCCAATTTTTCCAGATCCCGAATTTGGAGTCACTCAATGTCTCACACAACCAAGTCACACACCTCCCTGGAATCGAATTCTGGAAGTTGAACACAAGACTACAAATCCTGAATGTCTCTCACAATCAAATAACAGGAGACAACCACAGTCCTGTGCCGTATGGGAGGCACCGGGGGAATGTCCGATCCCCATTCCCCGAGTTCTGGTACCTGGATCTGAGCCACAATCAGTTCCATACCTTCCCACAGTGGGTGCTCCAGTTCCCCTCTCTCAAACACCTCAACATTAAAAACAACCCAGGGGTAAGAGAAGGTCCTCTAGGAGAGAAGGGGGGGGGGGGGGGGGGAGCTGCTCTTCTGTTAGTTTAGCGCATGTGAGACATTGTCTTCGAAATGTTACTACCCCAATTTACGAATGAGGCCAGCTATATACCTGCTGCCTTTTTTGTGTGACTTTGCATAACATCTAGGCCTGGCATTTTTCAGGGAAATGTACAGCTGTAGGCAATGATTGTTAATGTGAAGAAGAAGGTTATCTGTTTCCAACTTGAGCTCAGAAAATAACTTGCTGATGTTTCGACTGAATGCTCCAGTCGTCATCAGGGTGAAAGTGAAGAAGTGTGAACTAACACTGTTATTTAATGTGTATATGAAAACTACGTTAGTCTAACCGCAAACTAACATTCCCTAGAACTGTGATACAAATAACTAAGAGAACAGTACAGGAATCAGTTTCACTGGGAACCAGAATTGGCTTCAAATTATGCCCCTTTGCCCTCCCTCCTCACCTCCCTCCTACACACACACACACACACACACACACACACACGCACAATGCACACACACACACACACACACACACACACACACACACACACACACACACACACACACACACACACACACACACACACACCATGCACAGATCCACAAGCTTCCAAGAGAGCTTTGCCAAATGCGCCACCTCCTGTCCTTCCAGTTTGACAGTTTGGTGCTCACCGACCCTCCTCCTCTGACAGCCAAATGGGGCTCCCACTCCCTCCTCCACTACTTTAGCCTGAAACAGAAGGACGCTGTGCCCTGGAGTAGTTTCAGGGTGGTCGTGGTTGGACCAAAGTCAGGGGGAAAGACAACCCTGCTCACTAAACTGAGAGGGGAGGGGGCAGTCTCAATAGCGCCAACCAAGGGACTAGAGGTGGGTCAACACTAGCAATTAAATTGAATCTCGAAACCGGCCTCTGCATTTATTACTACCGTATTTCTTCAAATAGTCGCCACCCTAGAATAGTAGCTGCACAAACAGGAGCTCTGAGCGAAATAAACGCCACCCTCAAATAGTAGTCGTGGCTACTACACGCGACACACACACACGTGTGCGAACAGTTTCTGGACTGTCACCGGGCTAGCACTAGGGCTGGTCGTGTTGTACGACTCGTTTCTATTGCTGACAGCAGGACTGAGAGGCTGCGCTTACTACTGACAGCGTCTAACAGTAGTCACTGTATCGCTCATATGTACCTTATCTGATATCTGTGGGCTTTCCAAATGCCACTCTCAAATAGTATAGCCACACCAATTGATATCTGTGGGCTTTCCAAAGAAATAAACGCCGCCCTCGAATAGTATAGCCACACCAATTGAAAACATGCAGTGAAAAAAGAAGTAGCCGCGGCGTCTGATCGAGGAAATACAGTATACTTGATTACATGTCTACACTACATCTTACATAGATAGATAGATAGATAGATAGATAGATAGATAGATAGATAGATAGATAGACAGATAGATAGATAGATAGATAGATAGATAGATAGATAGATAGATACATACATACATACATACACTTAAATAGATGCATAGATACATATAATAATTTTTATGTAGTCAGAAGTAGTTTTCTATAGGTAGGTGGGTATATGAAATGCAGGAATTGGAAGGTACTTTTTCTCCACTTCCACTGTCTCAGGTTGTGGAGTGGAAGTACCGTGGAGCGGATCTCTTCTCCTTTCGGAACAAGAAACTCACCTTTGACCTCTGGGACTTTAGTGGTGACCCCGACTACCACTGCATCTATGCCTGTTTCAACTGTGCAAACTCGCTTCACCTCATTGTTTGGGACGCTCGTCAGGATTGCAAGGAGCTTGTTCGATGGCTGTCTGACATTCAGTCTACCTCTGTCCAGAGAATCCCGGTGATTGTCGTCTTTACGCACATGGATACCTTCAAGTTGAGAGAGCAGAGAGAGGAGTTCAGACGAAGAGTGATACAGTGGCTCGACTACCATAATAGTCGGTTCGATTCCACCAATGGTGCGTTCTCGCTCATGTCTTCCATGTCGCAAACTGTCCGAACGCTGCATGGGGAGGAAGTGCTGAGCTCATATGAGCCCCCTCCAGAGGCGTTCAACGTTCAGGATGTTTGCGATGATACAATTCCACTGATGCCGCTCGTCATCAAGGCTCACTTTGTCAGCAACATGACAGGCGATGGGCTACCAAAGCTGAAGAAGACACTGTACAAAGCAGCAACCGGTTCGCTACCGCAGGAAATCCTCAACTTTCCTGGCTTTCAAATGATTGGTCAGGAGGTTCCGGCAGTTTATACCAATGTTGAGTCTCTGGTACGTCTGTTGAGGAGCACATTTCGCAGTTCCCTGAAGGAGGGGGAGCAGAAGCCTTTTTATAGCATCCCTGAGCTCATGGATAAGCTTCAGAGGCCACTGAAGGAGTCACACATTGAGGAGAAGGATTTTACAGCCGCCCTTGTGCTCATGCACGAGGTGTGTAGGTTGATATTCCACTCTTTCTCCACCTTCTTTCCTCCCTCCTCTCTTTGCCTTTTCTCCTCCCTTCTCTCTCATCACTCCTCTTTCCTCCCTCCTTGTTCACCCTCTTACTTTGTTTCTCTCCCCCTCCTCCCTCCACCTTTCTCTCTCCTTCCTCCACTCTTCCTCTCCTCTCTCCCTCCTCCCTCTTCCTTTCTTCCTCCTACTTCCTTTCCCTTCCTCGTCTCTGCTCCCACTCCTCTCTCTTTCCTCCCACTCCCATCTTTAATCCTCTCTCTTCATTCTCTACAAACAGCTTGGCTTCATCTGCCTGTACAAGAGCCAAATAGGTAGTACCACTCTCACCATGGTGGGTATAGACCCACAGCTGGTGGGGTACCTGCTCCAAAGAATGATACGTGCCGGACTAGTCAAGCAGGAGGTGGCCAGACACAACTGCGCCCTTCCCAACTCCCACATCTTCATGCTCTGGGGGTTGGAGCCAATCTGGTCTCTCGACCAGGACACCAACATCGTTTCCTCGCACCATTTCATCAACTACCTCTATCATCTGAACATCTGTGCACCCCTCCTCCCCGGTGTCACTCTCATCCCTTCGATCCTGCCCCCCACCCTCCCGGAAGGTTGCAACCCAGACTCTTCCTGTCTCACTCCCAGGAGAGTCTACATTACCGGCTATCTCCCATCGTTGTTCTACTTGCAGCTCACGAGCCGCATTATCTCGGCACTAGTGACCAGCCACGGCCCCCTCCCTCCTATCTCCCCAAACCATGCCCCTCCTCCTGTCCCCACACCACTCACAACCAAAGACGGCACGAAACTCTATCTCTGGCAGAGGAATATTTTCCTTGAAGACGCTGACAGCTCAAAGCTCTGGTTGCGAGTATCTGAAGGGAAGCAGGTTGGCCCAGAGTTGCTCCCCTATTGCGGCCGGATCGAGGTGCTGGTTCAAGCTGAGCTGAAGAAGGAGGCAGCATGGCTGCATCTCGTCACTCAGGAAATTGATTATGTAAGTTTATCATAGCCTCATTCCCAGGCCTTTCCTGCCTCATTCCCAGACCTTTCCTGCCTCATTCCCAGACCTTAGCCACTTCATCCCAGACCTTAGCCATCTCATTCCCATACCTTTGCCACCTCATTCCCAGACCTTTGCTGCCTCATTCCAATTCCAGTTTTTGATCACTTGCAGTATGTGCAAATGGTAGCCTCATTCCCAGACGGCCTAGGTACGAGGCTACACAAAAATTGGAGGCAGGGAAGGCCTGGGAATGAGACTAGAATTTCCTCCTTGTCGTATATGCACCATCACCCAACATACTACTGTAAGACTGTAACTAGAAGTTTAAAGTGATTATGGCAGCTGTTATGTTCCTTCCTCTTAGCTTCTGGAACATGTTTATCCTGCTCTACTTGATGCCGAGCAAACGCCACAACAGGTGGAGATATTTGTACCTCTGGTTGAGGAATGGGCTGCAGCTGGTGCCAGCAATGGCAGCTGCCTACCGTCAGAAAGGGAGACCGGGACGGAGCCAGTTGAAATTGCCACCACAGGCACGACTGTCCTACAATCCCCTACAATAACGCTCCCACACTCAGACCCAGAAAGATTACACACACCCTCACCAGAGCCGCAGACCCAGCTACAGTCAAACGGTAACCTCAGCCAAAGCCTGAAGCCAGTTGCTGACTTTCTCTCTCCCCAGAACGCTCTTCATCACTCTTTGTCTGAGCAACAGAGTGAAGCTTCCTCGTGGGAAGTGATCCATCAGAGTCCCTCCACCAGCACCCGAATCAGCCTGATTCAGGACTTCTCTTCAGACTACTTTCTTGTTCCCATGTGGGAATGTCTGCAGGAGGCATTTAAGACCCCCGTTATCCGTCTCCATGGAAACAAGCTTATGTTACGAGACGTAATTCCCGACTTGCTCTTTGCCGACCTCCCTCCGGAGTCAATCTTTCGCAATACAGTGAGTTCTAGCGAACACTACCTCTTGTCATTGGAGGAGGATTTTGCTGGTGAGGGGACACCGTCTGGAGATGTTAGTGGTCTGTTTGTGAGGATGTACTGCACCTCAGAGGACGCTGATGTCTGTGCCAGGAAGCCAGCTGGCGCACTGAAGACAGTGAGTGTCGCTTATAACTTACTCTTTAAACCTCTAGACATCTTGTACCCAACCCCCCACCCCCTACCCTCCCAAGAGGAAAGGGGCTTTGATACATATATCAACTGGGCTAACTGTTTTATCCACCAGAACCTCCTTTGCTGTTTGGGGGTTGTGGGATCATGTGGGATCATGTGATGTCATGTGATGCCATTCCCACACTCCCACACACATATTGTAAGTGGGCGTGGCCTTATGATTCAATTTTCCCTCTTCCCTTTCACCACACACACACACACACACAGTTCTGCTTGAAGCGGTGCCTGGCCCATGCAAGGGAGGACCTGATGAGACTGCGACAGCTGCAATGCCCTCACCTTGTCACCGCCATTAGCATCAGCTTCTGCCCCCCCTCCCTTGCCCTCGAGTCTGCCCCCCTTGGGTCCCTGCAGAACGTGCTCAAGAGAAAGCAGGAGACCATTGGTCAAGACATCATTCACCAGATTGCACTACAGGTGAGATGATGCTGCCGAGTGAATATGACAATCTCACTAGTACAAATGAAATCAGTGTGGTCACAGGCGTAGAAGCAAGGTACATGATTGTACTTCTTGCCCTTCAAGATAGTTGCCCATTTGCTTTTACCAACTACTGTAGATTAGGAATTTTTCACCATCGCATATCGAGTGTTGTAGGGGCTGTAGGTGTCTTGTGACTCAAGCCAGAAGCCCTGGATTTGATTCCTGGTGACTGTCAGCTTTTCCTTTTCGACTGTAACATGTGCCACTAATTGCGCAAATGCTGCTACATTAGTACACAACCATTTAAAGTGTGAATTACATTCGATCACTTTTACCTTCTAGAAGGGTATGAAATCAGGTGCAGTACCCTATTCCCTTCCTCTGCAGTTGCTCAGTGCCCTGGAGTGTTTCCATGGTAACGGATTGAACTACCACAGTCTGAACTCAGACACTGTTCTCCTGTGGACTCTTGACCCCGTCAGTATCAAACTGTCCGACTCGGGAATAACACACACATGTCACAGCTGCGAGGTGGGTCACCAGTCCAAGAAAATAACTTATTCCGCTTCCAACCCAACTAGTCTCTATTCATTCCAATTACACCTCATTCCCAAGCCCCAGCCCAGATTTAACCTTTTGCAGTACTTGCATGGTGTAAAAGCCTGGCAACAAGACAGCGCACTCTGTCTCTCTAACACTAAGCATCAGCTATGTGTGGTTTAAATTCCAGCTAGGTGAGATTACAAAACCAGGCAAAGCAGACAAGTTGCTGAAATTTCATCCAGCTGGAGTCGGGCTATATCAATTGACTCAGCTAGTTACCATTATGTTAGATTGGATTCCTTTTGTTTCATATTCATCTTGTTCCGTTCCATACAGCTGTGTAGTTACTTGGACTCGATCCCAGACAACTCAAAACAATGGGCAGTGGGGTGCAGAGTAAGTTGTGTTTTACTGTGTTACCATAGTAACATCATTTAGTACGAAAAGTACTTCAGCTGTGCAGTAGACCCTAATGAAGATCCAGCTTGAGAAATAATCAAAGTCCGTGATCAAAAAAATAAGTCCTTGAAACACTTTACAGTGCACACCTGCTCTCATGTTTCCACACAGATTGATTTCGTGTTGCTAGGGTTACTGATGTATGAGATTGCCACTGGAAGACGTCCCTGTGAGAATGTTTACTCCCTTGGAATGGTCGTCCAAGCATTGCTCAACAACAAACTCCAGCTAAGCATCGAGGCCGAGCTACAAAGTCAGAATGAGCAGAGGAGAGAGAAAGGAGAAGAGGAGGTGAAAGTGTGTGGCTGCCAGAGGCTATGTCTGGAGTCCACCATGAATCTGTGCATTTACAGTGACCCGGTTCCGGTATGTGAGCTTGGAGCACGGTTTAGTCTCTGTGCTGGACATCATCAGTGGTCACCGATACGTCTGTTGGTTAACGTAGAGTGTATGCTGTGCAGTGAACATGCAGACCTGGTGTACTGGGCGTCAGGGTCACGAGGACTAGTCACAGGGACTTTAGAACCGAGCACGGGGAAGTTAGTCAGTAACATCCTGCAGGAGGCACCGCCACCTGAATCAGGGTTGTTTGCTCACAGACGAGGGAAGCCGGTTCCAATTGCAGTCGGCCGGGCAACTGTTTTGGCTCTCGTTCTAGCCACAAGGCAGCTGTGGGTTGGTACCGAGAATGGACTAATGGGATCGGCGTACGTCTTCAACCTCCCTGACATGAGACGACACCACTATATCCACCTTCAGGATGCTGTGCTCTCGCTGTGTGCCGTGAACGACCTTGGAGTCAAGTTTGGGAAAGAAGACACAAAGTACCGAGTGCTGGTGGGTTTGGCTAACGGTACCATCATTCTATTTCTTGGGGTTCATGGAGGAAAAGTGCTTGAGAACCCCCTTCAAGGGCCGAAGTTTGTGGTAGTCACTCACGGGAGGAAGCCATGCCTCAGTATCAACCTGACGTCCGATGGACACATTTGGTGTGGGTGTGGGGACACGGTGG